>MU723550.1:263700-315822 GCA_026770625.1 Nicotiana glauca
TCGGGTGCGAGAACGGTATCCATTGCCTGCTGCCCCCTCCCAATAATACGTGTTTATCAACCACCCGCTTACTACAAGAATGTATCATGATGAGAATCAAAGCAGTCTTGTGAATGCTGTCGGGTATGTCTTTGGCCAAGCCCAGGGATTGACAAATCTATAGTGGCGGGTCTATCTAATTCACATGTCAACTGGGGCAACTCCCGTATATGCTGGTTTTATGGTGCAGAGGCTGCCATTCCCGCTGAAGTAGAAATTCCTTCCTTAAGGATCATACTGGAATCTGAGCTCGATGACACAGAATGGCTAAAAAGTCACTATGAGTAACTAGCTCTTATAGACAGAAAGAGAATGAATGCGATTTTCCATGGTCAACTCTATCAGAACAGAATGACCAGTGCCTTCAACAAAAGGGTCAGGCCAAGACAATTCACACCAGGGCAGCTGGTGTTAAAGAAAAAAATTCCGCATTATGATGAAGCCAAAGGGAAGTTCTCTCCTAACTGGCGGGGTCCACACATGGTTCACCAGGTTCTAATAAGAGAAGCCCCTATACTTGCAGAAATGGACGGAGAAGTTTGGCCAAAACCAATCAATTCAGATGCAATCAAGTGTTATTATGTGTAATCTTATGCTTTTATGTATGTACTAAGAACTACGTCTGACCTGATTCCGTTTAAGAGGGGATACGTAGTCAGACTTATGGGTTCGGTCACAATTCAATAAAACTTTTATTTCCCCTGCAATTGGAAACTGGGACAGAATAATTTCAGCATATCATCGCAAGCAGCCGTCCGAAGCATCAACCTGTTAAACTGGGGTAGAATTTTGAGAAGGACCATCAAAATTCTATAGCAAGAGAGGTCAAAATGTCTTAAGCCATGTCACAGTCATCGGTTCATCTAAAAGTTGTTCTTAAATATATAATTATGTTATATTTTTACAAATTCATGCATGTTTATTATCGAACTTGCCTTGTTTAGCAACGCTACCTCCAATGATACATACTGTATCACCTGATCAAGGTCGAACAGGTCAAGCGGAGCTAGTGGAGATGCGTACTAACCTCCCCCTCTACAAAACTCATGATTTTTCTTTGGATACAGGCGCTAGAATTGCGAAAGCGTCTGACATCCTATACACCCACGAGACAAACATTGTTCAGGAACACTACTCTCACAATTGTTGCACTTACCCGCATTTGCTATCCCCGCACGCCAGTGATATTTCTTATATCACAATGTCCCCAGCAGTCACAATATCACAACCTGCTATCAGCTAAGAAAACTCTATTACCATTTGCCACTTTATTTTATATCTGTATTGCATAAGGCTACCATTCTGCCTTCCGAGATTAAACACTGACTCAAACTGCATTTTATTTCTGCATTATATAAGGCTACCATTCTGCCTTCCAAGACTAAACAATGTCTCCATCTTCATTTTATTTCTGCATTACATAAGGCTACCATTCTGCCTTTCGAGACTAAGCACTATCTCCATCTGCATTTTTCTGTATTGCATAAGGCTACCATTCTGCCTTCCGAGACTAAATAATGTCTCCATCTGCATTTTTTTACATTGCATAAGGCTACCATTATGCCTTCTGAGACTAAAAACTGTCTCCATCTGCATTTTTCTCCATTGCATAAGGCTACCATTATGCCTTTCGAGACTAAACACTGTCTTAATCTACATTTTTCTGCATTGCATAAGACTACCATTCTTCCTTCCGAGACTAAAACTGTCTCTATCTGTATTTTATTTCTGCATTGCATAAGGCTACCATTCTGCCTTCCGAGACTAAACATTGTCTCCATCTGCATTTCTTGCATTGCATAAGGCTACCATTCTGCCTTCCGAGACTAAACAATGTCTCCATCTGCATCTACATGGCTGAAAGATCACCACCTAATTTACATTTGCATGGCTGAAAGATCGCCACCTTATTTACGCTTGCATGGCTGAAAGATCGCCACCTTATCTACATTTGCATGCCTGAAAGATCGCCACCTTATTTACATTTGCATGCTGAAAGATCGCCACCAATTGCATCTCATGGGCTGAAAGATCACCAAATATTGCATCTTATGGGCTGAAAGATCGCCAACTTATCCGAGGATGTCATTGTTCGGAGGCACCATTTGCATAGCCTGAAAACACAATGCCATGGCCTGAGGATCCCTTTAATCTTATACATATCATCATTCAAAGGCATCATGGTTCGGAGGCATCATTCTCATAGCCCGAGAACATCATTTCATGGCCAGCGAATCCTTTATTATTGTACGCTTCATGGTGCAGGACATCTTGGTCTAAGGACGTCATCCTAACCATCCAAAGACAACATTCATGTTCCGACAGGAATTCGCATCATGTTTATATTTACGCACCATATATGCTTGTATTGCTTATTTGCAAGTGCATCGGTGAGTAACGACCATCTCGACAGGAGCGATAACCATTCACCCCATCCTGAATATTGCGTCCGTCCTGGGAAAGTCTCTATCAGCATATTCCGCTCACGGATACTAAACTATATATGGGTTGATTCTTTAAGACTAGGGATATGTAGGAAACTCAGAATCCATAGTATGGCCAAACACCTTCAAACCGTTCCGCCAGGTCAAAATCGACCATCATATCTTTACCCGACAACTCTTTCATCATTCCCGGGTAAAGAGGGACAGTGGTTGATACCCATTTTTTCCCTAAATATTTTAATGTGCAAAATGCGTTCAAAATAGCATATGAATGCATATATACGTATGTCCAAACGTCTTATTATTTTTCCCTAATTTTTAAAGTTTTTTAAATCAATTTCTTGCTCCATTTTATCCAGAAAAACCAAATAATTATTTCCAAAATTATCATTTTGGTGATTTACTTATTGGACTGTCATATTTATACTAAAATATAGCTAACATAAATTTTGCATATATTTACAAATTTATTTAGTATTTTAAAAGTTAAATAGTATATAATTGTAATATTAGCTTCTTTTAATGTTTAATTGTGTTTATAATTATAAAATTGACTCCAGTATTTATAATTTAATAGTTATGTATTATTAATCAGTTTAATACCTTTAATCTATTTTCAAAAATTATTCTACTATTTTTATAAAATAAATAAGGGAAAAATAGATATTTAAATGTTAGCCCCGTTTATTTCAATTTTAGCCTTATTTAAGCATGATTTGAACCCCAAATTTTAAACCTTATCACCCAGCCCAAACCCTAGGCCTACCCTTCCCACGACCCTTTTTAAATAACCCGCCCGTATTCCCATTCAATCCAGGCCGTTGATCAAAATGATCAACGGCCACCATTAAACCTTTCCCTTTTTTATTCCCAATTACCCCCAAACCCTAGTCATTTCTCATCTGCAGCCGCCTTCAAACCCCCATTCTCTCCCAATTATCTCTCATACCCCTCTTAAACCCTAGTCACCGCCTTCAGCCACCACCTGAAAATCTCCCAAATCCATGGCTTCTAAAGCCATTGGTGGCCTGTACCCACCTCTATTGGCTTCTATATGTTCGAGTTCTATGATTTCAAGGCCAGACCTTGAAGAAGCTTGGCCCAGACTTTGGTCGATCTCAGTTTTATGGATGTCTACGATCATCTTTGACCTTGCTTCGGCCGACCATGGCTATTCGAGCCTGATTCTTGACTTCTCCTGCTTAGATCGACGATTGTCCAAGCCTTTCTCACCATCTGGGTTTCTACTGAAACCCAAATCTTTGAGGTTCTTCTGATTACTTTTATATCTATTTAGATACGTGTTTGCTCTAAACTTCTAAACATTTTTCTCAAAGTTTCTTCTAAAACTTTACCTTCAAAACCCCTTATCTTTTCTGATTTAGGGTTTTGTTAAGTTATTTCGAAGCTTTCTATGATTTTTTTACATGTTCTACTGTGTTTGCTTATCTCGTTCTTTCACTTGAGTTTTCATGTTAAGGGCCTTAACCTTTTTGAGATTTCTGAATTTATTTTGTTAGTATTTTTTGCCCGAATTACTTGTTTTTCATCTCTATACTCGATTGATGGTGAAAGCCCTAAAATTTGGGGTTCATTAGAGTTCTGAGACTATTTTCTATGTAATTTATTTGTTCGCCATTCTCTAAATTCGATTGATTTCAAAACCCTAATTTATTTGGACCTATTCGAGCTTCTAAAGCTGCTTCTTCTGTTGCTCGACTAGATTTGAAACCCTTTTTGTTTCAATCTCTGTTTCTTTATGTGATTTTGACTTCTTGCTATTATTGAAACTAGACTATATTTTTCTATAAGGTCTTTTCACTTGACCCTTTTGCATGCTATTTGATACTCCCCCTTTTCTCTATTACTGAGTTGGTGAAATTGATCTATATGACTACCATGTTTTGATAGTTCATTAGCTACTGACTTTGTGTTTGCTATTGCATGATACTTCTCTTTGTCATGAGTTCAGCCTCGCATGCCTAATGTTTATGCAGTCTTTTATATGCTAAATTTCCCTCTAAAATGATCTTCAATTTTGGACTGATTTCAAACCTCCTTCTGTAATTGTGATTACACTCGTGTAATTGATTCTTTCTTTGTTTTACTGATTCCCCTTGTTTCTTGGAATGATTTGAAAACTTCCCTTTTAAATTTAGATTCCCTCTTCTGAACTTGGTTTATTCATGGAAACCCATGTTATTCTCTCCCAAATCAATAATTTTAAATCCCCAACTCCTTGATTTTCTGGGAGCTGATTGTCTCCATATTTTGCAAATCTATTGTGTTCTTACCCTATTTGGTTAACCGAGTATCTTCACTGATTCTGCAATAGTTGCTTCCTTAATTGGACCCCTATGTACTTACCCCTAATTATCTATTCTATACATGGTGCTCTACTTGATTTCTTTCCTCAAATGTTTTCTGCCCATTACTGTTTAATTTTAACTCCTTAATTAAAGGAATTTTTATATTAATTGATTTTAATTGGTACATAGTTCCATAATTACTACTAAACTATGATTCTTGCCTTATTTTCTACATATTTTCGAACTATAAATACCTGGATTTTTCATTAACAAACGGGACACACACACAGAAAAAGGGACGAACACTCTGAGTTCTAAAATCACTTATACTAAAAAACACTCTCTCCTGCTTTACTACTTCTATTGTGACCTATTTAGCTAGCTGAAAGCCAAACCTATATTTCAAATCTTGCTACCTGCTTTTACTGCATTTTTGCTTCTTTGAACTGGTATGTTCTGATTACAATTTTAGCACCACAACTTGTGTTTACTTAATACTTGTGCCTTCTTGTCTGCCTATTACTTGTGTTTAGTTTAGTACTTATTTTAGCATGTTGTAATTGTCTTCTGCTTGTTCTGCATCTATTATTCATCCTAAATGTGTTTGACACTGATAGTTTATTTGAGGCATGGAAGTATTAATTATTGATGTCTATGACTCAAACTTAATACCCCTGGGATGATAACCTCTATGTTACCATTATATGTTGTGTACTCTGGTTAATTCTGTAAGCATAACAACACTCCCTATTGTTGTTCATCCCAAAATTAACAAATGCCTAAGTACATATGCTCTCTATAACTGTTTCCCAGCACCCATTTCCCTTTTCTTTACTTCCTTAGTTCTTAAAGTTATATTTCTGCACTTCCACTCTCTCTTATACTTAAGTTCTGCCCCCTCTTGTGAGCCTTGCTTTGGGACCCATGAGTTCCCTCTGAACTTGGACTTTGTGGGCTGGCACTTCCACACTGCACTTGTCCCTATTCTGGTAATACAATTTCGGTGTGAGCACTGCCTGGAGTCCCATTGAGCCTCTTAGGGAACTCTGACACACTTAGATAGGCGAAAGGCTTTGGATCAATGGTATTTGAGTTGGTCTATCTCATAATTTAGAGAGGAAGTCCAGAATCAAGCTTCCTCTAGTTGTACTTTTTTACCTTTTCTAATGTAATTTATATTCTAATTTGTATTAAGTTGTAATAAACATTTGGGGCTAAGGGTGGGTAGCTATGCATGCAAGGGTAGAAATCATGCCTATAGGACTGTTATAATTCTGCATATTCAAACTTCAGCCAGAAATTATACCTATAGGACTGTTATTATGTTGCATATTCAACTTCATCTAGAAATTATGCCTATAGGACTGTTATAATTTTGCATATTCAAACTTCACCTAGAAATCATGCCTATAGGATTGTTCTAATTTCATTCTGCATAATTCAAACTACATTTAGATACTCTGCCTATAAGGTTTAAAACAAGTTTCTGCATTTAAAAATAAGTTTTTTTTTGCATTTCGACACCACGTCTATAAGTGTCTAAAATCAGCAACGTGTAAAAACATGCTATAGGAGTTTCTAAATGAATCTAATTCGCTTCACTCAATACTAGATGTAAAATTAGTAATATTAGATATTATCACCTGCAGAACCTGTAATCAACTTGTTAATTCTGCATCTCTTTTTGATAATCTAAATCCCTCGCCTAACAAGTTTGATAAATATGCACATGGGACTTCAGACAATCCATTTCGAGCCTTACTATTTCATTACCTTCTAAATTCAGTAGATATCATGTCTATAGGACCACTTCTTAACACTTAGGCAATCCTTAGGGTAATAGTTGTAAACTGAATCTGTTTCCATTAACCATTACAATCGGCAGGCAGGCTTGATTTGGGCTTCTTATCTGAATTATGTAATAAACCAATCTGCCCCAACTTTTAAACTCCCTCGTCTTTGGTATTTTGTAATCAGACCTAAAAAGTATGTGCAAGTCATGCTAATTATATGATTTATTTGTTTAAGGAGGTATGTATGAGCCTTGTTTGTTTATATGCTTTTCCCAAAATATGCAATATGTGTTTTGTATGTCACCTTAGAACTTTGACCTTTGAAACATCAAATAAGCCCAATATCCCTCCTTTTAGGATAGTAGTCCTAAGTACCTCTGGACTGATAAGAGTGGGATGGGTAATAGCATGCAATAAGTTATCGATACCAATTCGCGCTATAAATACCTTAACAAGGTGGGAAGGGTAGATATGGATATGATGACCATGCGATAATGTCACGTGTATCCCCTCATTGAGGAGTGATTATCGGACATTGTGTGGGGTGATCAATATTTCCGATAAACCTAGGACCCCCTCGCTTTATTTTTTTAGCATTTCAACTCCTTCTTTAAAAATCAACTTTTCTAATTGTTCTTTCAGACTTTATTTACTTTCAACCATTATGTGTTGAAACCCCCTCTTATTTGAGCCTTATTTACCAATATGTTAATTGCACCTCAATTCACAATAATTATCTGTTGGGAACCACACTAGTGGATTCTGAGGGGTTCCTAATACCTTTTCCTTAGAATAATTTCAAGTCCTTACATAATCTCTGGTTATTCAAACAAACTTAGAGTTAAATCTCTATTGGTGTCCTAATGCACCCTAATCATTAGGTGGCGACTCTTCAAATGCAAAACCAGCTCCCAAAAGGAGCGAGTTGTCCCGCCAAATGTCATAAACCCGATTTTCTCGCAGAGGAAAAAGGGGGTGCGATAGAAGGATGAAGAAGGAAATTGTTGGGCATCTTGCATGATGTTTGAATTATCAGCAGGTCAAGTATGAGAATCAGATATCGACTAATTTGCTTCAGAAGTTAGATAAACTGCAGTGGAAGTACGAGCGTGTCACTATGGTTTTTGTGGTTAGGTTTCCATGGATCTTGAGGAGATTTTATGTTGTTTTGGTCATTATAGATACACTAACCAAGTCGGACATTTCATTCTGATAATGACTTCCTACACTTCTAAGCAGTTGGCTCGAATATATCTTAGAGAGATCGTCTGCCTACATGTTGTGCATGTGTCTATTATCTCGGATCGAGGCACTTAGTTTACATTACACTTTTGAAGAGCCATTCAGTATGAGTTTGGCACATAGGTGGAGTTGAGTACTGCAATTCACCCTCACACGGATGGCCAGTCTAAGCGGACGATTTAGATCTTGCATGATATGTTGAGAGCTTGCTTTATTGATTTAAGTGGCTCGTGTGATCAGTTTCTATCATTAACAGAGTTTGCCTACAACAACAAATACCAGTCTAGTATCCAGATGGCTTCGTATGAGGCACTATATGGGAGGTAATATCGTTCTTCGGTTGGTTGGTCTGATCATCGAGAGTCTAGGTTGTTGGGCACTGATTTGGTTCGTGATGATTTCGAGAAGGTGAAGTTGATTCAGGACTAGCTTCGTATAGCGCATTCAAAGCAGAAGAGTTATGCTAATATAAAGGCGATGTAGATTTTATGGAGGGTGAGAGGTTCTTCTCAGAGTTTCACCTATGCACGGCTTGATCAGTTTTGTGAAGAAGAGCAACTCGAGCCCTCGGTACATTGGTCCACTTGAAGTTTTGGAGATAGTGGGTGAGATTGCTTAAAAGCTTGGTTTGGAACTCAGCTTGTAGGAAGTTCATCCGGTGTTTCATGTTTCCATGTATCGAAATTATCATGAGGATCCGTTTTATGAGTTAGATTTCAGTTTGATGCAGTTGGATGAGAACTTGGCTTACGAGGAGGAACTAGTGGCCATTTTAGATTGGCTGGTTTAGAAGCTGAAGTCGAAGCAAATTACATCGATGAAGGTTCAGTAGAGAGGTCAACCGGTTGAGGGATAAACTTGGAAGACCGAGCATGATATGCGGAGCATATATCCTCATCTTATTCGCATTCCAAAAATATTCTGAAACTCGTTTGAAGATGAATGTTTGTTTAAGGAGGGAGAATGTAAAGACATGTCTGGTCGTTTTGTGTATTTGAGCCTCGTTCCCCTATTTGATGTTTCCCATATGTGTGGTTGTTTTTGTGACTTGGGGGTAGATTGGTTTAGCGTTGGGAAGGTTTGAGATACTTATTCTCATTTTGGAAGCCTAAGTTGTAAGAGTTGACCAAAGTTTGACTTTTGTGTAAATGACCTCGAATTGCCATTTTGATGGTTTCGATATTTTTGTATGGCGATCTTGGACTTAGGCCTATGTTCGGAATTGGATTGGAGGTTCCTATGATGTTTTGGCTCTATTTTCCAAAAGTTGGCAATTTGTAGGTTTGG
Source organism: Nicotiana glauca (assembly GCA_026770625.1). Classification (NCBI taxonomy): domain Eukaryota; kingdom Viridiplantae; phylum Streptophyta; class Magnoliopsida; order Solanales; family Solanaceae; genus Nicotiana; species Nicotiana glauca. The sequence continues at coordinate 272,815 of MU723550.1, forward strand.
AGAGTTCATAGGTTTGACCGGTAGTTGACTTTGATGATATCGGAGTCACATTGTTATTCTGGAGCTTCGTATAGGTTCATTATGTCATTTGGGACTTGTGTGCAAAGCTTTATTGGAATCCGAATTGGTTAGGATTGAATCGGATGCTTGGTTGCAAGTTGGTAATTCTTGAACTTAAGAGAGTAATTTTGATGGTCGATTTTTGGTTTTGATGTTATTTAGGGTGTTTCAAGCCATTGGATAAGTTAGAATTAGGTATTGGAACTTGTTGTCATAATTGGACAGGGTCCCGGGGGCTCAAGTGTGTTTCAAGGTGATTTCAGACTATTTCCCTTTTAGTTGGAACTGTTGGTTTTCTAGTGTAGGGTGCTTCTTCACAATCGCGGAATGGGAGAAACTAGTAGGCAGATGTTTCTCCTTAAATTTGCATGAGTATTTTCGTATTCCCGGAGAGTTGAGGCTAGTACTTCGCATTAGTGTGGAGGGGACTGTATTCGCGGAGGCTTAGTCTCTAAAAGGTGGACTACTTTCGCGTTCGAAAGTGAGGGTCGCGTTCGCATAGGCTTCGCTAGAGTGGTCATCGTGTTCGCCAGTGTTACTTCATGTTCGCGAAGTAGAGTGTGTTTCAGATGTGTGACAAAATAAATAAATATGATGGAGACTCCATGTGTTTCGGATCATAAAATGGAATGCCGCTCACCATAAGGTCCCCTCAACAGCTGCGCCCATGCACCCAAATACCAACCAAAAATTACATGCACAATTAGTGCAGAAGTATAGCATGAGTACGTAAATCGCCAGTATGCATCTAGCCTAACCCTAGAGAAGTAGTGACGAGGGATCACATCAACACTTACTAGTGGTCCAACGGATAGTACAATAAATATAAATAGATATGAAACACAACGGGAATAATAAGGTAAGAAATGTAACTAACATAATCCTCCAACATAATGACACTATGACTTTCTCAAATATCATGTTCTATCTAAAACAGATAAGAAATAACATTTAAATTCCAAGTCTCAAATCGAAAGGGGAATCTCATGAATATTCAGACTCCTAGCAACATTAACGTGTACATACAGTGTCGAGGTCGTATGGCCCTATCCATGGATGCATCTTAAATATATTGCTAAGGTTGTTCATCCCAATCCATAATGTTATTTTATTGCACCTGTCGAGGTGTACCGCCCGATCCACATGAATAGAGAAACTCTTCGACGGTCAAACTATTAAATGGGCACATAAAGAAAGCATTATTCTCATTAACAATCAAGTATTCCGCCAAAACTCAAGGTAATGGGGTTCGACCTAAAATGATCTATAATCAAATTTCAGTTATAAGTTTTAGGTAATTAAACTAACAAGTTGAGTTCAATTGATACAAATATTGCATGATAAAGTCCTAAGTTTACCCGGACATAAACATTATTTTAGCTATGTACGGACTCTCGCCACCTCGTGCATACATAGCACCCACAACTAGTAGAGAATAACAATTTAACACCTAGGGGTAGTTTCTCCCTAACAGGGTTAGACTGGAGACATACCTCACTCTGAAATCCGATAACCAGCTCCAACGCCTCTCTAACACCTCAAACTGATGCCAATTGATCTTAAACTAATCAAATAACGTGCAACCCCATCAAAATATACTCCAATAGTAGTTTAAAAATTTATAACTATTCCAACTCCGCCTAAAAACTCAACAAAGTCAGACCACGTGCTCGTATTCCAAAAGATTTTTGGGATAAACGTTACCCATAGTGCCACGAACTCAAATATATAATTTATTCCCAATTCCATGTCCAATTTTGGGTTAAAATTCAAAAATACCTTTTATACATGTTCTTCCAAAATCCCACAAAATGCAACCTTCCGATAATAAGCGTTGAATTTCCCCCGAACCCTAGGATACTCATCCCGAAAATGCATCGGAGTCCGAAATCACCTTACAAACATATAGGAACCTTCAAATCTCGATTACGAGGTTGTTTACTCAAAATTCAAACCCTGGTCAACTCTTCCAACTTAAAGCTTTTGTGTTGAGAATTATTTTTCCAAATCAAATCCGAACTTCTAAAAAATTAAAACCAACCACACATGCAAGTCATAATACATGAAGAGAAGTTGCTTAAGGTCGCAATTCGCCAAACGGCGTGCTAGAGCTCGAAACTACCAGTCGGGTCATTAAATTCTCCCCCACTATAAAATACGTTCATCCTCGAAGGGTCCAGGAAGCGTTCCAAAGTTGTCAAGATCACTGTATAACTCCTCGTGCACCTACTCATGCCACCACAATCCATATGAGCACATAGCTCAAGCCAGACTAAAGATCATTCCTGCTATCACAGCCCCCAGGTTTTAGAACCAAATTCCAACATTTGAAGTTCTATAAAAGGCTTGATATCAGCATTCGTACACCGTGTCAATATCAATAAGTTGTACCAAAAAATGATCATACACCCACGTTGTAATCATGCAACGAACCTCATAATTTATTTTCCCATACTGACATCCTCCAACCATAATAGCTGCAAATTTACGAATTTGATACCGATAATATACCTCATAACACATACAAGCCATGTTCCAACCTTCATAATACTCTAACGATAAAAAAGATTTGTAGAAACCCATAACCATCCGCTAGAACAATAACTCATGGAGTCACTCTACTCGATAAGAACCATTGCTTCATCTAAACTAATTAGCAATATTTTCCTTCCAATATACATTAAATAAATCTGATTTCACTAATTTTAGCTCCAACAACCTCGTTTCACTAAGTACAAGTTTCCCAGGCAATAAGCCGCCTCAAACAACATCTAACATCTCATATGACGCCACCAGTGCGGCAACAAGCCACAACTCGAATATGATCAATAAGAAAAAAAAACTTGGCTAAAGAACTATCCAGGCCGTGTAACATTCAAATCAACCAGACAAATGCCATGAACCTATCTCAAAGGTAAGAAACACAACACACGAAATAACTATAAGGGACTGTACTCAAAATCTCAGTGTTGCGGCGTGCAACCCGGTCCACACATGATATATCATACCCGTTCAGGCATGCCACCCGATCCATACATAACAATCAACAAGGAAATACCGATCGAGCCAAAATGTTCATACCCACTAAACTTACATGTATCCACCACAAGCATGCCAAGTGCATAATTAGAACCTTGGGAGATGAATAGTGTCATGCACAACAAAGGCCAAGAATGACTAAAGTGCATTAAATTGCCAACATCTCGAGAGCCATCTCGCTCTTATAATACCACAAGCTACACAGGACCACAACATACGTGTGAATAATCCAGTCATTTCACAAACCACACGACATAAAAGAGTAGCACCTGAAATAGACGAAGATAGGAATAACATCCACCACGCTCGAAGACCCATCCATAAGTAATGTTATGCCAAATAAGCATATCTCATATGATATAGAATATATGTTCACATTAGGCCTACCTACGGACCTCAAGGCCAATCCCCATCATTCCAAAATAGGTCGATAACCTTCCAAAGATCCACAATGACCTTATCCATGACACATAAACCGTTAAATCAGGAAAAAACTTCCACAGTCTACAACCAAAGGAACAGAGCGTCTCTCAAACATAAACTCTCCAATCAGCGACAGTACCAGAACCTCCATGCTTGATTTTAATCCTTACCACTTAAATAACTAACATGTCACAATCATGCGATCATCCTGTGAGAGATATTCCCATAACATTCCGCACTAGGCAGTAAAATCTGAACATCAATGGCCACTGGCCGTGCTATTTCTATAACGCTAATCAAAACCCGCAAATCAAAACACGAAAGCCATTTTCACAAAACACACCATTCTTTGGCGACACCAAAAATAGCACCATCATACTGTAAACATCTAAAATCTTTCTCCATTCCTTCAAGCTCGCGATATTCCGGTCAAACTGAACCGCAACCTTGATCCTCAAATTCTAATTCCACACCGCTCTCTACACTTGTCATGCTATTACTTGAGGAGCAAGAATTCCATCATAACTCATGTACCACCAGTAAAATATACACTTTATAGGCTAGAAACCTCACTTAAATCATTTTAGGAGGAAAGTCGCAACAACAACCACTTCCATAACCGCAGAGAACACGAACCTGAAGCGTGGCCTGAACCACCATAACTCTTTCGAGGCCCAATTATGCATATGAAAACCATCAGAATCAAATACCTCCAAATCAATAAAATTATGGGGACTATCAAGCCCGCAAGTACAACTACGAAATACATATGTTACCTTACCATAACTAAGGGAACCGATCATTTTCTTTACCATGTCTCTCCAAACCATTACCGAATTGACTCAACTTCTTCCGATTTCTTCTAAACTTGCCTTCAGAATCAATACCTCTCCTTCCTAACACACAATGGGCCTCGTTCACACTCATCCTGAGTGACCCCGAACTGCAAGACCGCCTAGCTTCAAAACCCATAAGCCATTCTATACTCTCATCATGCAATCAGTAGTATTTCGAACTGATACACCCGTTCAGATTAGATCTTTGCCAAATCTAAAGTTGCATCTCCAACTTTACTAACATTGCACCACAAACCCGATGATTGAATGGAAATACTCCAAGTACCCTTCACACACTGCTGCAAAACCCAATCCTTAGCCACAAGTAACGAACTCGAAATTTCTTTAAGCGCCATACCTTAAATCTCGAATCCACTAGAACCAGTATTGAGAGTCACCTACTCTAAGATAGTCATGAATTGTAATGACCCGACTGGTTGTTTTGCATTTTTGAACCTTGTTCCCTTAAATAATACTTTTCGCACTTGCTTTAGCTAAATTTTGACTTGCGGGGATGGGTGGTTCGGAAGTTAGAAGAGTTCTGGTTGATATTAAGCCTAGTTGCTTCTTTAAGTTCCTTTAAAAAGGCCAAGTTTGACTTCGGTCAACATTTTGCGAAAACGGACCCGGAATCGTGATTTGACAATTTCTGAGAGTCCGCGGGAAAATGTGGGACCTGGGCGTATGCCCGGAATAGAATTCCGACATCTCTACCCCGAGTAATGAATTTTTATGTAAAATTGTTAAGTTTAAGTTTCAAAGAATTAAATAAACTAACAAATCACTGTTTTCATAGGTATCGGGTTCGGATTTCGATTCCAAAACATGGTATAAGTCTGGAATATCAGTTAAGACCTACCCATAAAATTTGGTGTCAATCCGAGTAGTTTAAGGGCATTTTGACCCGTTGAAGGAGAATTAGGAACTTGAAGTTCAATGAATTGATTCATTTGGTTTTGGGGAGTGATTCCTCGATTCAGCGTTGTTTTGAGTGTCTCAAGGATTCGAGTAGGTTCGCCTTGTGAATTCAGACTTGTCAGTATGTTCGGGCAGGGCGCGGGAGCCCTGAGCGTCAAATGGTCGAGGTTTGAGTGAAGTTGAAAACTTAGGAAAAACTCCATCTGCTTCTTCTGTCATAACCGCTTCTGCGGATCTTGGATCGCAGAAGCGACACCGCAGAAGCGGTCACCTTATCGCGGAAGAGGAAAGGATCAAGTCCTGGGACACTGCAAACGTGGCCCAGGGACCGCAGAAGCAGTCCCGCTCCTGCGACCTATAGAACGCAGAAGCGGTCCGGCTCAATTCCCCTATTTCGCAGAAGCGGCCCTGGGACCGCATAAGCAATTCTGCCTATGCAGCCCCCAGACTGTAGAAGCGGTCGAGCCCCAGTTGCCAAGAAGCCGCATAAGCGGCCATTTTCCGTAGAAGCAAGATTTCTCCCGCAGAAGCGAAAATCGCTGGGGACGGAAGCTCATTTAATACGAGCTCAAGGTCATTTCTTCCACATTTCTTCCAAAACTTAGGCGATTTTGGCAATTCCAAAGGTGGAGTTTCCTCACATAATTGCAAGGTAAGTAATCCCCACTCACTTTTAGTTCAAATACATAAACATTAGGTAGATTTAACACTAAAATTAGGTAAAATTCAAGAGATTAGAGTTAGACCTAGGGTTTAACAAAAACTAAGATTTAATCCTATAATTTGCTATGGAATGAACTAGAAATCATATATTTGTGATCCTTAGGTGATAGAGAACAACTTCCTTCAAAAAAATATTGCAATCCGGGCACGTGGGCCCGGGGTCGGAATTTAGGAAACTCGTATTTATGGTTAGAAAATTGTTTAAATAACTAGAATTCGACCTCGTAAGCTCTTATTGACTAGTTCTTGCTTATTTTAATGAGTTGGTGCTCGTTTGGCTACAAATTGAGGGTTTGGGAATATTCTTGTTATCGGAAGTGTGCTTCAGAGCGAGGTGAGTCTCCTTTCTAGCCTCGTAAAAGGGAATTGTCCCCTTAGGATTATGTTTGAGTGTTTGTTGCTAAATGCGGGGACTACGCATGCGTTAGGTGATGAGAGACCGTGCGTAGCTACTACAATGTTAAATGTTCGCGTAGCTTAGGACCTACAACATGCCTATTATATGTATCTCTTGTGTTAAATTGTTGTTATGAACACCTAGTGTGTACTAGAGACTTAAAAAGGGGATATGAGCATATTTCTATAGTTAATTGAATTTGAATTGGTATTTTGACCATTTATGTGCCATGTGTGTGAACTTGATATTTTATCCTTATTTGTGGATCGGGCCGATCGCCTCGATATGAATAGATGCATCTATAGGCACGTCGTCGACCCTCGGCAAGTGACTGTTTATTTCTGTTGGTTCGGGTCGACGCCTTGGTATTATGTGCACATGTTAATTGTGTAAAAACTTATACATGCTTGGTGTTGCCATTATCTTACATGATGAACTATAAACTTGATGTTGTAAGATTCTTGACTTATGCCACTTGCTGTAAACTGTTGATACTTGTAAATCCCATGTTTTGAATACATCATACGTATATATAGTAAGCATCGAGTCGACCTCTCGTCTCTACTTCTTTGAGATTAGATGGGATACTTACTGGGTACATGTTGTTTATGTGCCCATGCTGCACTTCTGTACTTCAATGTACAGGATTTGAGGCAGGTGGATCCGAACATCACTCTGGTGCATATCAGTGAGCGCATCTTGGACTTCTACGGTGAGCTGCACTCCCTTCTTGCCGATCTGTAGCCGAAGAAGTCTTCATTGTATTTTGTTGTTTCTGTCTATCCTGATTCAGATAGTAGGATAGGGTATTATTCATGTTATGTATATTCTACTAGTTGCCCGTAGCTTGTGACACTAGGTTCTTGCACACACGGTGGTAAACATTATTTTGGGTTGTATAACTGTCTTTTCATTTTATTCATCCCTGCTGGTTTATGATTTTAAATTTGGTAAAACTTCTATCATAATGGTTTTTAGTAAGGGTAAATTGGGATTTAATTATTCTTCTGCGTTGGCTGGCCTGACAAATGGTGTCGGCCGCTATCACGACCTACTATATGGAAAATGGGTCGTGACAACCTGGTATCAGAGCACTAGGTTTGCGTAGGTCTCATAAGTTATGGGCAAGCCTAATAGAGTCTTGTAGATCAGTACAGGGACGTTTGTATTTATCTTCAAGAGGCTATAGGGTGTTAGGAAAGACTACTCTTTATTCATTTCCATTGTGCAGTGGTCAGTATACTAAATTTCCTCTTCTATTCTCTCACAGATGGTGAGGACTCATACCGCCAACGTTTCGGACCTGGGAGGAGCTACTCCCCCCATTGTTAGAGGCCGAGGTAGAGGCCGGGGGAGGGCACGGCTCGTGGAAGGGGACGAACGCATCCCAGAGCTATTCCAGTTGCACCACCAGCAGACCATTCGAGGGATCCCACTATTGAGAAGCAACGCGAGGCGCCCGCAGCTGTGCCTACTCTGGCAGATTTCATGACTATGCCGGGATTTCAGGAGGTCGTGGGCCGTATGCTTCGGTTCATGGACACCATGACTCAGGCTGGTTTATTTCCAGCAGACCCAGCTGCTGCGCAGGCAGGAGGGGGAGTATAGAGCCCTACTGCTCAGGCTCCAATTCATGCAGCTGTGGTATATCAGACCCTGAGTGCACTACCTACGGAGAGGGTTCAGCCAGTTGCTGCAGCGGTACCCCAGCCTAGGCCGGTTGCGGAGTTCGATCCGCAGAAGTTACTAGACAGATGGACCAGACTTCACCCCCCCAGTCTTCAGAGGTGAGCGTCATGAGGACGCCCTGGATTTCATCGACAGGTGCAGGGACAGACTGCATGCTTTGAGGATATTGGAGTCGCATAAAGTCAACTTCACTACTTTTCAGCTTGAGGGCAGGGCCCGTAGGTGGTGGCAGTCCTATGTTCTTGGTAGGCCCGCCGGTTCTCCTCCCATCCCTTGGGGTCAGCTCGTACAGTTGTTCCTGGACATGTATATTCTGCCCTCTGAGAGGGAAGAGCTTCGGTATCAGTTTCAGCACCTTGAGCAGGGTCAGATGTCTTTGACCGACTACGAGGCTAGGTTTTCTGAGTTATCTCGCCATGCACTTATGATACTCCTTACAGATATAGAGAGAGTGCGGAGGTTTGTCACCGGATTGCAGCCCAGTATTCGATCGGGTATGGCCCGAGAGGTGGAGATGGGTATAGAGTACCAGCTTGTGGTTGAGATTGCTCGCCGGATTGAGGGGTATCGTTAGAGGGGTAGGGAGCAGATGCAGCAGGACAAGAGAGCCAGATATTTTGGACAATTCAGAGGTGCCTCAGCTAGGGGAAGAGGTCAGTATGGGAGGGGTCAGCCCAGTAGGCCCCCATCTTCAGCACCACCACCTCCCGCCCGGGGTACTCCAGTATGCCCCTATTTCAGTGCCATGCCTAAGAGCTCCTACCGCCCGCCAGCTATTCAGGGTTCTTCCAGCGGGTATTCAGGTCCCCAGGGTTCTTCTGATCCCTACTTCAGTGCTATGCCAGAGACTTCATATCATCCACCAGCTATCCAGGGTCCTCCCATAAGATCTACGAGTCATCAGGGACAATCATCAGGGCAGCAGGTTGCCGCACCACATTGTTTTGAGTGCGGTTACATAGACCACATGAAGAGATCCTGCCCCAGGCTTAGGGGCAAGGCAGTACAAAAGGGGCAGAAGCCCACGACTCCAACACCAGCAGCCCAGCCACCTAGAGGAGGAGGGCAAAGTGGCAGAGGCTGATCCAGAGGTGGAGGCCAGACAGGGAGAGGTCAGCCAGCTATTCCTCAGGTAGGTGCAGGCCAGACAGCCGGCGCTCCAGCCAGATTCTATGCTTTTCCAGCCAGGCCTGATGTATTGGCCTCAGATGCCGTCATCACAGGTACTATCTCCATCAGCAGTAGAAATACGTCGGTATTATTTGATCCAGGGTTCACTTATTCTTATGTATCATCTCTGTTTGCTCATGTCCTGGCTATTTCTCCTTGGCCTTTGGGTGCTCATGTTCATGTGTCCACTCCTGTGGGTGATTCTGTGGTTATGAACCGGGTCTACCGGTCTTGTGTGGTTACATTTTATGGTTTTAAGACTAGATCAGATCCTGAGTTGCTCGATATTATCGATTTTGAGTTTATCCTAAGCATGGATTGGTTATCTTCATATCACAAAGTTCTAGATTGCCATGCCAATGTTATTTCTCTAGTGATGCTAGGGTTGCCGAGATTGGTGTGGAAGGGCTCCACAGTTGATACGCCTAGCAGGGTCATTTCTTTCCTAAAGGCTCAGCGCATGGTGGAGAAGGGGTGCTTGGATTATCTAGCTTATGTGCGAGACACCACCGCAGAGTCTCCGACGATTGATTCAGTGCCAGTAGTCCGAGAGTTCGCCGATATTTTTCCTTCTAATCTTCCTGGCGTCCCTCCGGACCGTGATATTGATTTTTGTATTGGTTTGGCTCCACGCACTCAGCCTATATCTATTCCACCATACCGTATGGCTCCTAGGGAGCTGAAGGAGCTGAAGGAGCAGTTGGAGGAGTTTTTAGCAAAGGGGTTTGTTAGGCCTAGTGTATCGCCTTGGGGTGCACCAGTGCTGTTTGTAAAGAAGAAGGATAGGACTATGCAGATGTGCACTTACCGCCAGTTGAACAGAGTCACCATCAAGAACAAGTATCCATTGCCCCGTATTAATGATTTGTTTGGCCAACTGCAGGGTGCTAGGGTGTTCTCTAAGATTGACCTGAGGTCAGGGTATCATCAGCTGAAGATTCGGGATTCAGATGTTCCGAAGACCGCGTTCAGGACTAGATATGGCCACTATGAGTTCTTGGTGATGTTATTTGGCTTGACTAATGCTACAGCGGCATTTATGGACTTGATGAACAGGGTATTCAGACCTTATATTGACTCATTTGTTATTGTCTTCATTGACAACATCTTGATATACTCGCGTAGCCTGGGGGAGCATGAGCAGCATTTGAGAGTGGTGCTTCAGACCTTGCGAGAGCAGAAACTTTGTGCTAAGTTCTCCAAGTGTGAGTTTTGGCTAGAGTCAGTATCATTCTTGGGGCATATAATGTCAGGAGAGGGTATTAAGGTGGATACCAAGCACGTCCTACCTCAGTGACCGAGATCAGGAGCTTCTTGGGGTTGGTAGGCTATTACCGGCGATTTGTGTAGGGCTTTTCATCTATTGCATCACCTCTGACTAGATTGACCCAATAGGGTGCCCCGTTCTGTTGGTCCGATGATTGTGAGGAGAGCTTCCAGATGCTCAAGACGGCTTTGACCACGGCACCAATTCTTGTATTGCCTTCCGGTTTAGGGATGTATACATTGTATTGCGACACTTCTCGTGTTGTCTTGGGATGTGTATTGATGCAGGAGGAGCGAGTTATTGCATATGCTTCATGTCAGCTGAAGGTTCATGAGAAAAATTACCCTGTGCACGATCTAGAGTTGGCGGCGATTGTTCATGCTCTTAAGATATAGAGGCATTATTTATATGGAGTGTGATGTGAGGTTTATACAGACCATCGCAGCCTGCAGCATTTGTTCAAGCAAAGGGATCTTAATTTGAGGCAGCGCAGGTGGCTTGAGCTACTAAAGGATTATGACATTACCATTCTTTATCATCCAGGCAAGGCAAATGTGGTTGCGGATGCCTTGAGTAAGAAGGCGGAAAGTATGGGTAGCTTGGCATTTATTCCTGTGGAGATGAGACCATTAGCTTTAGACGTTCAGTCTTTAGCTAGCAGACTTGTAAGATTGGTTATTTCAGAGCCCAGTCGGGTCTTAGCATGTGTGGTTGCTCAATCTTCGTTATTGGGAAAGATTAAGGCCTGACAGCTTGATGATCCACATTTGGCAGTTCTAAGAGAGACGGTACTTCAGGGAGGTGCCAAGGAGATTTCTATTGGCGATGATGGTGTGTTACGGCTTCAGGGCCGTGTATGTGTTCCTAATATTGATGGCTTGAGAGAGAGAGTTCTAGAGGAGGCCCACAGTTTGAGGTAATCCGTTCATCCAGGTGCCACGAAGATGTATCGTGACTTGAGGCAGCATTACTGGAGGATGAAGAAGGACATTGTGGGGTATGTAGCTAAATGTTTCAATTTCCAGTAGGTCAAGCATGAGCACTAGAGGCCAAGTGGCCTAGTTCAGCAGATGCCCATTTCGGAATGGAAGTGGGAGCGCATCATTATGGACTTCGTGGTTGGGTTCCCGGTGACTCAGCGGAAGGTTGATTCAGTGTGGGTTATTATGGATAGATTGACCAAGTCCGCCCATTTCATTCCAGTGGCGACTACTTATACGGCAGAAAGGTATGCTTAGATTTACATTCGGGAGATAGTGAAGTTGCACGGTGTGCCGGTCTCCATCATATCAGAAAGAGGCCCTTAGTTCAATTCCCATTTATGGAGAGCTATTTAGAGTGAGTTGAGGACCCGCGTAGAGCTTAGCACGACATTACATCCTCAGACCGACGGGCAGTCTGAGCGGACAGTTCAAATTTTAGAGGATATGCTTAGAGCATGCGTGATTAAATTTGGAGGGCAGTGGGATCAGTTCTTACCCTTGGCTGGGTTTTCATATAATAACAGCTATCAGTCCAGCATAGAGATGGCCCGTATGAGGCATTATATTGTCTGTGTTGTCTTCTCCGATCGGGTGGTTTCATCCTAGTGAGGCTAGGCTGCTTGGTACAGACGTGGTTCAGGATGCCTTGGATAAGGTAAAGTTGATTCAGGAGAGACTCCGCATAGCTCAGTCCAGGCAGAAGAGTTACACGGATCAGAAGGCGCGTGATGTATCATTTATGGTTGGCGAGAAGGTTCTCTTGAAGATTTCGCCCATGAAGGGCATTATGAGATTCGAAAAGAAGGAAAAGTTGAGCCCAAGGTTTATTGGTCCCTTTGAGGTGTTGAGGCGAGTTGGGGAGGTTGCCTATGAGCTTGATTTACCTCCTAGTCGATCAGGAGTTCATCCAGTCTTCCATGTATCGATGCTCTGGAAGTATCATGCTGACTATTCGCATGTGTTGGATTTCAGTACCATTCGAATAGATGAGAGCTTGGGCTACGAGGAGGAGCCATTTTCCATTGTTGATAGACAGTACCGCCAGTTGAGATCCAAGAGGATTTCTGCGGTAAGAGTCCAGTGGAGGGGCCAACCAGTCGAGGAGGCGACCTGGGCGTCTAAGGAGAAAATGCGGAGCCAATATACCCACTTATTCAGCAGTCCAGGTATTTTGTTTCTATGTCCGTTTGAGGACGAACGTTTGTTTAAGAGGTAGAGGATGTAATGACCCGACTTGTCATTTTGCATTTTCGAACCCCGTTCCCTTAAATAAGACTTTCCCCACTTGCTTTATCTAAATTTTGACTTGCGAGGACGGGTGGTTCGGAAGTTAGAAGAGTTCTTGGCGAGATTATGTCTAGTTGCTTCTTTAAGTTCCTTTAAAAAGGTCAAGTTTGACTTAGGTCAACATTTTGGGGAAACGGACCAGGAATCGTGATTTGACAATTTCTGAGGGTCCGCGGGAAAATATGGGATTTGGGAGTATGCCCGGAATCAAATTCTGAGGTCCCTACCCAGAGTAATGAATTTATATGTAAAAATTTTAAGTTTAAGTTTCAAAGAATTAAATAAACTAAGAAATCATTGTTTTCATATGTATCGGGTTCGGATTTTGATTCCTAAACTTGTTACAAGTCCGGAATATTAGTTAAGACCTACCCGTAAAATTTGGTATCAATCCGAGTAGTTTAAGGGCGTTTTGACACGTTGAAGGAGAATTAAAATCTTGAAGTTCAATGAATTGATTCATTTAGTTATGGGGTTTGATTCCTCGATTCAGCGTTGTGTTGAGTGTTTCGAGGGTTCGAGTAAGTACGCCTCGTAATTTCAGACTTGTCGGTATGTTTGGGCGGGGCTCGGGGGCCCCGAGCGTCAAATGGTCGAGGTTCGAGTGAAGTTGAAAACTTAGGAAAAACTCCATCTGCTGCTTCTTCCATAACCGCTTATGCGGCTCTTGGACCGCAGAAGCGAGACAGAAGTGGTCGCCTCATCGCGGAAGCGAAAAAAATCAAGTCCTGTGAAACCGCATAAGCGGCCCAAGGACTGCAGAAGCGTCCGACTCAGTTCCCCTATTTCGTAGAAGCGACCCTGGGACCGCATAAGCCATTCCGCCTATGCAGCCCCCAAAACGTAGAAGCGGTCGAGCCCCACTTGCCAAGAAGCCACATAAGCGGCCATTTTCCGCAGAAGCGGGATTTCTCCCGTAAAGCAAAAATTGCTGGGGACAGAAGATCATTTAATACGAGCTCAAGCACATTTCTTCCACATTTCTTCCAACACTAAGGCGATTTTTGGCGATTCCAAAGGGGGAGTTTTCACACATCATGGCAAGGTAAGTAATCCCCACTCACTTTTAGTTCAAATACATAAACATTAGGTAGATTTAACACTAAAATTAGGTAAAATTCAAGAGATTAAAGTTAGACCTAGGGTTTAACCAAAACTAAGATTTAATCCTATAATTTGCTATGGAATGAACTAGAAATCATATATTTGTGATCCGTACGTGATAGAGAACAACTTCCTTCAAAAAAATATTGGAATCCGGGCACGTGGGCCCGGGGCCGAAATTTAGCAAAGCCGTATTTATGGTTAGGAAATTGTTTAAATAACTAGAATTTGACCTCGTAAGCTTTTATTGACTAGTTCTTGCTTATTTTAATTAGTTGGTGCTCGTTTGGCTACAAATTGAGTGTTTGGGCTTATTCTTGTTATCAGAAGTGTGCTTCAGAGCGAGGTGAGTCTCCTTTCTAACCTCGTAAGAGGGAATTGTCCCCTTGGGATTATGTTTGAGTGTTTGTTGCTAAATGCGGGGACTACGCACGCGTTAGGTGACGAGAGCCCGTGCGTAGCTACTACAATGTTAAATGTCCGGGTAGCTTAGGACCTACAACATGCCTATTAAATGTATCTCTTGTGTTAAATTGTTGTTATGAACACCTAGCGTGTACTAGAGACTTAAAAGGGGGATATGAGCATATTTCTATAGTTAATTAAATTTGAATTGGTATTTTGACCATTTATGTGTCATGTGTGTGAACTTGATATTTTATCCTTATTTGTGGATTGGGTCGATCACCTCGGTATGAATAGATGCATCTGTAGGCGCGTCGTCGACCCTCAGCAAGTGCACAATTTATTTCTATTGGTTCGGATCGTCGCCTCGGTATTATGTGCGCATGTTAATTGTGGAAAAGCTTATACATGCTTGGTGTTGCCATTATCTCACATGATGAACTATAAACTTGATGCTGTAAGATTCTTGACTTATGCCACTTGCTGTAAACTGTTGATACTTGTAAATCCCATGTTTTGAATTCCTCATACGTATATATATATATATATATATTGACCTTAGTAAGTATCGAGTCGAACTCTCGTCTCTACTTCTTCGTGATTAGACGGGATACTTAATGGGTACATGCTGTTTATGTACTCATGCTATACTTCTGTACTTAAATGTACAGGATTTGAGGCATGTGGATCCAGACATCACTCTGGTGCACATCAGTGAGCGCATCTGGGACTTCTACGGTGAGCTGCACTCCCTTCTTGCCGATCCGCAGTCGAAGAAGTCTTCCTTGTATTTTGTTGTTTCTGTCTATCCTGATTCATACAGTAGGATTAGGATATTATTCATATTATGTATATTCTACTAGTTGCCCGTAGCTTGTGACACCAGGTTCTGGCACAGACAATGGTAAACGTTATTTTGGGTTTTATAACTGTCTTTTCATTTTATTTATCCCTGCTGGTTTATGATTTTAAATTTGGGAAAACTTCTATCATAATGGTTTTTAGTAAGGGTAAATTGGGATTTAATTATTCTTCCGCGTTGGCTGGCCTGACAAATGGTGTCGGGCGCCATCACGACCTATTATGGAAAATGGATCGTCACATGAATATAACTGAATAACTAGTGCTCTGTTAGCACATGAACACTCAAAAGAAGCAACCGAAAGAATCTCTTCCTTCTTACACCACATTCACAAAGAGATATCCAACCTGAGTCATTTAACAATCTTCACACATCAATAAGGTAAAATGTAGTACACATCCGTCAAATTCCTTGATCGACTTACCCATGATGCTCTTTTACTCAGTCAAAACTTATCCATCAATGTACCGACAACCAGAACTTCAAAGACACGTAATCATTTGACTCAATCATCAAAGATAGGCTCTCCCACTTGGCTTTAAACCACAATCGCAAAACCAAAGGACCCACAATGTCTTCTCCTCCTATCCACAACGATTTCACAGTGCTACTCAAAAAAATTTCCCACGAGCTCTTTGCACTAGTCATAACACATCGAATTATCAGCCCTAAATGCACACTCAACCTCCCGACACTCTCACCATCTTTTTTAAATGATCCTAAGCCCACATCGTAGTGCATGCCTCAGGTTGGGTAGAAAGTAGAACTCTTTATAGAATCTTTATTAGGAATCAAGTGATCCCTAACCTTCTCACATGAGATAGCCCACTTATGTAACCTCATACGACATCCCCCCACAACATTGCCATAGTTACATCCATTATGAAATTAGTCAATTCTCATGGACCCATACTCGTCTGCCAACCGTGTGAATCCTTTGATTCCATTAACATCAAATAGTGGTCTATAAATCCTTTTAGAACTCGAAGCTATATTGCATCCCCAAATGAGCATCAATTATTCACATTCCACTATATTCCAAGAAAACTCTTTTCGTCACATTGGAACTTCATGGATATAGAAGCCACCATCTGAAACAAAATACATAGACTTAGTCCTTTGTTCATCATGATCCAAATCACACTAAGCTTTCTCTAAGCATGGGGATATCCTACCACAAAATACATATGATACGCTAACAATCCCACTCTGAATTAACCATCTTCCGAAGTGAACTACTCCATCTTTGTTGCTCATACTCGACCGCGAGACACATCCCCTTATATCCTTCGTCATCCTTCCCTATTAAAAATACTGCCTCAAATCTGAATCTAACTCTATAGTGTACGAAAAAATAAAATACTACAACCTCTGAGCCCTTTCGAGGACTATCTTCCTCGATTCGTCAATAATAGAAAACATTAATTCGACCTTGAAGCCACCACATACCGCCATATCTAATAAATGCTTCTTAGTTACTACTACTTCACAACACTGTGCCCCAAAGGCAAACAAAACTGACGACCCTTAATGCGTTCAAACAAGGACGACAACACCGCAACACAAACAAGAATTCCACCAAGTTTGGAGATATCAAATCTTGTGACTCCATTAAACAACACCTTAACATCCATAGACCAATTGCCTCTCCCGTACTGGAACGAAAACTAAACTTCCCAATCACGAGTTGAATAATCCCCCTACTAAATCATTCATTGTCGCGGCACATAAGCAAGCACCGTACCATTCACACCAGCACTACGCAATAACAACACATGAATATCACAATTTACCGTGTAAGGCCTCAAAACTATCGGCAAAACTAACACTGGACTGAAACGACAGAATACCCCTTCACAAGGCGACGATAATAAATCACCCACACGCGTAGGGAACGATATCAAGAACCATATTTTAAGCATCTTTATAACTCGTCGATGCCCAACTAATATCGAATAATCGATATCGAGTAAGAATGAGTAGAAAATAAATAAAGAAAAAATTAGAATGAAATCAAATCGCATGACAAGGAATCAAGGAAAGTTCTCCTATTAGCCCTATAGCCTCTCGAAGATACGTACAAACGTCTCCGTACCAATCTGTAATACTCAACTAGACTTGCACATAACTAGTGAGACCTAAGTTAACCTAGAGCTCTGATACCAAACCGTCACGGCCCAAATCCCACTATAGGTCGTGATGATGCCCAATTCCATCGTTAGGTGAGCCAACAACTATGTCAACACATTAATAGTTAATCCAAAAATGTATTTCAAAGCAATTAAAGAAAGAAGGTGTGGAAATCGCTCATGATTATAGAAAATATAGATATTATTATTTTAAATGTCTGAATAAGGCAAAAATATAAACCAGAAGGTCATATAGGAATACAATGAAGACAAAAAATCTAAATCCCCGAATTCCGATGTCACAAGTACATGAACATCTACTAGGAAGTACATACTAATACAACATATGTCTAGAATATAAACTAGACAGGACAAACTAAATGAATATGATGGAGACTTCGTGTGTTATGGATCTATCACGGCCCGGATTTATCCCACCATCGGGCGTCGTGATGGTGCCTACTAACGTAGCTAGGCCAGCCAAAACATTACACATTCTCTATCCAACCTCATCAATATAATACTCTAACAATAATTAAATAAGTGCAGAAGACTTTATGTTTAACAAAACGATATAAAAATGCGGAAGTTTTGAAACACATCACTACCCAAAAATCTGGTATCACTAGATCGCGTACTACTATAGAATACTACAACAACTCTGAATGAAAGAAAAATACATATGTCTGTTTCGGTACAATGAAAACAAACTGATATAAAGGAAAGGGTATTTGGCCTGCGAATGCCAGCTAGGCTACCTCGAGAGTCCCTGGACTGAAGATAGCTCATAGATAGAAAGCCTACTACTGCTGTCCAAAAGCTGCTCCTGGATCTGTGAACAAAGAAATGCACAGAGTGTAGCATCAGCACAACCGACCCCATGTGCTAGTAAGTGTCTGGCCTAACCCCGGCGAAGTAGTGACAAGGCTAGACCGGACTACCAAATCAACCTGTACAATCCTATATACATATATATACGATAAAAGGAAAAGAAATACCGAAACTAAACAGTTAAAAAGGGAGGGAAACATGTTGTAGGGGAGTACAATCTGAGTATAAAATTTATCAGCGTAGTTAAGAAAACAGGGCACAATAATAACTATCCAAGAATAAGAAATTCAATAATTGCACGGCATCAACCTTCGTGCTTTTACTCTCATTCTCACCCAAAGCAATCGAATAAAATGCACGGCATCACCCTTCGTGCTTTCCCTCACATGACTCTCATTTCATGGCACGGAATGACCCTTCGTGCAAATATAATCAAATTAGAGCATGGAATGTCCCTTCGTGCATAAACAATCAAAACATAGCACGGAATGACCCTTCGTGCAAATATAATCAAAAATAGCACGGAATGACCCTTCGTGCAAATATAATAAAAAATAGCACGGAATGACCCTTCGTGCGTTAACACTCTTCCTCACTCAAACAACAGTCACAACCAAACGGGCGAGAGAAAAATAGACAATAATAAGAAATGTCCCGGCAAGGGAATAATACAATTAACAACTAAATCCCGGCAAGGGGAAATATTCAGTATATTTAACAATCCCGGCAAGGGATCAATCACAACTCCTTTCAATACTTTCATCTCTTACTTAGTGGTATTTATCATTCGAGCAAATGCTCCAATGAGTTTACAAAATTATAAATTCCTTCTCATACTTTTCACATTATATAGAGCTCACCAATTTAACAAGGAAGAGTCACAACAAAACCAGAATAAGCACAATAAGGACCCACGGTCATGCTAGACACCGGTGTATAGATACTCGTCACCATGCCTATACACCGTACTCAACATTTAGCAATTAGCAAATAATATTCTTATCCTATTCCCTCAAGCCAAAGTTAAATCAAACACTTACCTCGAACCGGTACAAAAAAATCACTATGAAACGATGCCCTTGCCACGAGTATCCGCCTTCGAGTGGCACAAATCTATTCAAACAAATTACATATTGTAAATAACATCGCAAGTAACCACTTACATTATTAAGATTAAAGCTAAGGCACGAAAATAGGTAAAAAAACCAAAATGCCCCTCAGGCCAACGTCTCGAAATCGAATAATTTTCACATTTTCAGAAACCTCGTATTCTCACGAGTCCAACCATATAAAATTCTTCCAAATCGAAGATCAAATGCCCCCTCAAAACCAAGAGTTAAAACAATGAACTTCCACCCAAATTCTTCCATTTTTGATTCTATATTCGAATTTAAAAGATGGATTTAACCACTAAATGATGCATTATAGCTAGAAAGGATCATAGAAACGTTACCTAGTGATTTTCTCTACAATTCCCACTCCAAATCGCCTTCTCCTGAGCTCCCAAATAATTTTTCAACTTTTGAAATTAAGCCTCAGATAAACCCTTAACATAACAGTGATTTCCGCTTTTTCGGTCCAGGGACCGCTTGTGCGATCCTGCTTGTGCGAAAAATCAACCGCATTTGCGGTTTTAACTAAAGTCTCCAGGGACCGCTTATGCGGTCACCTCTTTTGCGGAATCACTTCCGCTACTGCGGTCCAAGCCATTTCTTCACTGACCGCTTATGCGGCCAAAATGTCGCATCTGCGGAACCGCTTATGCGGTTCTTTTTCCGCAGATGCGGAAACAACAGAAGCAGAAGAACAGATTTTCCAAAATTGAGAAAAAGCAATCCGACACCTATCCAAAACTCACCCGAGCCCTCGGGGCTCCAAACCAAACATGCACACAACCTCAATAACATACTACGGACTTGCTCGAGCGATCGAATCGCCAAAATAACTTCAAAATCAAAGAATCAAACCCCAAAACTCAAAATTTTCATTTCAAAGTTCATAACTTCCAACTTTAGCTATTTAGGTCCGAAACACGTCAAACGACGTCCGTTTTCAACCAAACTCTACAGATAGTGCTTAACGCATATTTAAGAGCTGTATCGGGTGTCAGAACCAAAATACTAGCCCGATACCTATATTTTCTAGCTCATTTTCATTTTTATTTTTCCTTAATAATTTCAGAAAATAATTTAACAGAAAAATTCTTTTACCGGGGTTCTGGACCTTGGATTACGACTCCGGGCACATGCTCGAGTCCCATATTTTTCTACGGACCTCCCAGGACCATCACATCACGGGTCCGGGTCCGTTTACCCAAAATGTTGACCAAACTCAACTATTTCAATATTAATATCATAATTCTTCAAATTTTTCACAGAATTCACATATTTTAACATAAAAACTTTCCGGCTTCGCGCTCGGACTGTGCACGTAAATCGAGGCAACTAAAAATGAGATTTTCAAGGCCTCGTAAATACGGAAAAAGGGAAAAATACGGTGAAGACCATTTGGGTCGTCATAGGATCGTAACATGAAATGCAGCTTACCATAATGTCCCCTCAATAGTTGTGCCTGTGAGCACGTGATTTTTGTCTTGCTTAAATTACTCCTATAGAATTCATTATAATTAGAATTTTTCTTTTATTATTTCAGTTTTAGGAATTAGTTGCATGATTTTGTGTTTTGTTTGTATTTTTGTGTGCATTATTAATAATAATTCAAAAAAAATACAAAATTACTACATGAGCATTTAGGATTAAATTTTTGCTTATTTTTAGGATTAATTAGCAATTAGGCTTGTACGAAAATACCCAAAAAAATCATAAAGAATTTTTGATTTGTTTGGCTTGATTTTTAATTTTTTTGTTTTAGGTTTGTTAATTTCTTAAGTTGATATTGGATTAATTGTGTCCTAATTAAGTGTTTTGGATTAATTGTGAGGTTTATTTTTAGTGTTTAAATTAAAACAAGAAAAAGAAAGAAAGAAAAACAAATAAAATTGAAAAGAAAGGATTTTAAAGAATTAAATAGGTTGTTTGTTCATTTGGGCCAATTTTCAAATAAATAATACCAGCCCAAGTAAAAATCCCAAAATTCGGCCAAAATTGACCCAAATCACAATTACCAACCCGGTCCAGTCCCGTGTTATTTCTAACGACGTCATTTTATCCTATCAAATCTGGGCCGTCGAGGATCTATGATCCAACGGCTCAGAACTAGGGTAATTTTAATATGTAAATGTCGGATAAGGCCACCGACCCCTCAATCGTCTCCCATTTTCCCCCCTGTAATGCCAACGTAGCACCTCCACATCACCACCACCCCTCCGCCGTCTGCCGTCCGCCGTCCGCCGCCGGCCGGAACTCATCTCTGCCGGCGGCGAGTCACCAATGACCCCCAAATTTTTACCATAGTTTCCTCCCTTCCTCCCCTCCTCCCCTTTCCATATCCACATTTAGATTTCTTCGAATCTTGCCCAAACATCTCAAATAATCAAAACCCTTGCGCGGCCTCCGCCGCCCACGGCGGTGCCGTCACCCAATCCCTACCAAATTCACACCCCATACTCTCCTAACACTCCTTTACCTAAAGCCCAAATTAGTTTCCCCCAAATACAACCGCAATTCCTCAAATTTTAGATCTTTGGTTTTGGAAACTGTTGGATTTTTTTTAAAGACTGTCCAAGTTTCGATATGAATTCCTAAATAAGATTATATGTTTGTTCTTACCAAGAACAAACATATAATATTATTTGGAGTCTCAATTCGAATTCAACTCCTTGAAGAATAAAATCAGTAAGTTTCTTCGTGATTTGATTTTTGTTTAATTCTGTTTTGATTTTTAGTTTAGTTAAATATTTGTTTTCATTCTACTCTTGTAATTGTTTTTATTTTATTTTTTAGTTTAGTTTTTGTTTGGATTAGTTTAATTTTTGTTTTTATTTTGTTTAATCCTATCTTGGTGATTTTTTATGTTAGTTTAGTTTTTGTTTTGAATCTGTTTTGATATATGTTTTGTTTAAATTTAGTGTTCGTTGCTATAGTCTTTAATTCTTTATTATTTTTTTTAGTCGACTCTGTTTAGGCATTGTTTGATTTTAATTTTTCAGGTTTTGATTTAGTTTGTAATTTCTTAATTGTTGCTGTTACTTAGATTTTATTAGTTTAGTTGTTTGGATATAGCTGAATTCAAAGTCCTTGAGTCTAACTATAGTTAAAATCTAACTAGGGTAAAAAGGGCTAGGTTAGTTTTGACATATAGTGGTAATTTCAGATTTAATAAAAGGGTAGTATAGGTAATTCAACCGAAGAAAATGTTGTAAATCACTGATTTGAAAACCCCTAGAATATTCTAAATGGGGGTCCAACTATAATTTCAGAACTTAGTAAAGCAACTTGAGAAACAAGTCAAAAAATAAAGGTCTAATTAGCTAAATACTGAAAATAAAAGAGGGACTAAAGGTGTAAAACAAAAATCTGAAAATTTTCCTCAATTTTGCCTATAAACGGTAGTCCTTACTGCATTCTTTTACAAGTT
The DNA here is from genome assembly GCA_026770625.1 of Nicotiana glauca. Classification (NCBI taxonomy): domain Eukaryota; kingdom Viridiplantae; phylum Streptophyta; class Magnoliopsida; order Solanales; family Solanaceae; genus Nicotiana; species Nicotiana glauca. The sequence continues at coordinate 295,474 of MU723550.1, forward strand.
TTGGTATCTGAAAAAATTTCCCCCAAAAGTTTCTACAAGTTTGAACAATCTGAAAATTCTAATTTTGAATTCAAAAACCAAATCTGAACTCTTAGAGTTCGAAAAGTTCATCTTAGATCTTAGTTTCTTCCAAAACCAAAAAAAGAAAAAGAAAGCAAAAGCAACAGAAAAACTCCAAAAAATACTGTTAAATTGAAGTTTTCTTACATTGATTTCAAGTTTAGCTGTTAATTCGAGTTCCTAGTGTTCCTGGGTTTAATTTCAAGTTCTTTTGGGTTTATTCAAGTTGTTATGGTCGGTTTACTGGTTGATTTGGCGTTAAGCACCTCCTGGGTTTTGTTTGACACTATTTCTGGATCTACAGTAGATCACAAGCTGCTGACTGATCACTACTACTACTGATCTTACTTTCTTCTACATTTTGTCTTAATTCCAGGTACATATCCTGTAAACTTTCAAGTCTATGGACATGAAATGAAGTGTAGACTGATTCTCTGTTTGATTTTCCTAATTATATTCCATATAGTACCATGATTTCAATAGATTCTCGTTTGTAATTAAAATTGGACTATGTGAGACTAATGAACTGATTTTATCCCTTATCATGGTCATACGAACACTGTGTTTGGTAGTGTCCGATTTGAATTAGCTTGAAGTTTGTTGTGTATGTTAGTCATGCATTAATGTGAAATCAGGAATTCAAAAATAGTGTGCTATGCTATTCAAGAAGACTGTAATGTTCACGCTCGATTTGAATAACTATTAATTACATCCATGGCCAGTAGTGTTATTCAAATAATCAGCAATATTGATGGGTATCAGTTTGTTAAATGTGCTGTTAATCAGTTTAGTTGTTTCAAAAATGCTTCAGTCAGGTTGAATTGAGTCATAAGCATGAATCGAGTTATTGAAAGTTGTGTACACATAGATGTTAGCAGGTATACTCATTTGAATCCATGTCGATAGTAGTTTAGTGCAACTGTTTATTTTAGGCTTGTTCTTTAGCCATAATTTGAAATACAAATTCGGAGTAGTTAGTTCATCACTGAATATCAGCATGTCTATCATATACCTTATTAGCCCGAGAATTCATGAAATGATTAAATTGCAATGAATTTTCAAAAATGAGAGTGTTAGTTGTTATCAGGCAAAAGAATTGAATTATGTGAGCTGAATTTACATCATTCACTCGTTCTATCAAGTTAACAAATCCAGGACAAAGCCTTTAAGGATCTGAGGTGAGACTTGGCCTTGCCCATTTTCGATTTGGATCTATACCAAAGCCCAAACGTGAAGTAGCCCTCTTATAAATAAATCGATCTGTTACTTGTGCTGGGTTCGAATCTTGAGCTGCTGAGAGCCCTGTTTCACTGGTCAAATTATTGGGCTAGAGGTTAAAAGATAATTGTTAATTTTGGGCCTTCCAAGCTAGGTAGCATATTTGAATTAGGGGTTTTCTTCTTGTTTGAGTGTGGACCTGAGTTTGAGACCCAAATTCCCCAAATGCTTTTAATAATAGGATTTAATAATGCTAATTAATTAGACCCTCTTACAGACAGTCTTTAAATAGAGAATTATAGTCCCTTTAGGATGGCCTTTAAAATAATTTGAGGTGCGCCGCGCTAACCAAATTTCATAAATCGCGTGGCCCTCTTTAAATACTCCTATTAAAATGTTTAGAATTCGGGACGAACCATTTAGCGAATTTTAATGGTCTCCCCCAAAGTTAATGACGCGTTAGTCGCTTTAGGCGCGTTCTTTAATAATTTTACCTTCCTAAACTCAGGTGCGCATTTCATGTGACCCAAATCCAAATCCCAAAATGTTGAATAAAATATGTCGAGTATCCGGGTGCATTTCATGTGACGTGATCCAAAAGCATTTGTTAAACGACGTTCAATTTCCTAAAATTATTAATCAAAAGCGGTAAATAATTCCAAATTGCACTATAGGATAACATGTAATAAAATTAGATTTCTGCCAATTATAATAGTTTAAGCGACAGTGCTAGAACCACGACATCCGGGGGTGCCTAACACCTTTCCTCGGGTCAATAGAATTCCTTACATAGAATTTCCGGTTCGCAGACTCCATTCGAGAAGTCAAAATTTTTCTCGATTTGGGATTCAAGATAAATCGGTGACTTGGGACACCAAAAGCCAAACCTATCCCAAGTGGCGACTCTAAATAAAGAAATAATCCCATTTCGAACAATGTCACTTTAAATGGAAAAACTCCCTTATACATTATCCTTCGGGGTAGGTGTGTAAAAAAGGAGGTGTGACAGCTCTGGCGACTCTACTGGAGATACGAACACAGAATTTCGATTTAGGGTTCAAGAATTCGAGCTCAGTATAACCGTTATATTTGGCTTTATCTGATTTTTCTACATGTTCCATGCTATATGTGCTAAATATTTTACCGCTTTGATATTTGTTGAACTGTATATATAAACTGTTACGAATCCCTTCCTCTCTCTGGGTCTTCTACATGATGTAGAAGGGTGCAATTCATGTAGCTTCTCTTCTGTTTAGAGTCTTTTCCCATTTAGAACGAGGTTTGGATAAGTTGATAAGTTGGCGGAACTTCTGTATCCCAAGTACACTGCACCCCCTCGGCTCGAGTTGTCCGCTCGGGTAAGCCAGGCCTAGACCAATAAACCTAGGGTTTAAACCTAGAAGAAAAAAACCTCATCCCTAGTAGGAACGTTTGTTTGCCTCATGTGCATTTGACTTAGGGAACTTAACACAGGGGTTGGGTCCGTCTAGGAAAGGTGACCTGAAATGAAAAAGACTATCCTAATGCATCTTACGTGTTACTTGCGCATTTATTTGCTCGGCTTTTCATGTTGTCCTGCTTGTATATAATGAGAGAAAATTGAGAAAAATAGCAGTGTTAGGACTAAGTGAGGGTAACCATTTGTTTTGAAAAACCAATGCCCAAATAGTACCGAAATGTTGCCGAATTTTTTTAATAATGGAAAAGAAAATATTTGAAAATGAAAATTGTTTTTGACAAATCTGCCCGAACTACGCTGGTTTGATTCTCACCGGATGTGAGATACATAGGCAACCCTCATCGGGTCCAACCTCCCTTTTGCAAAAATAGCCAAAAAATGTCAAAATTTTAATAAGTCGGGTGATGCCATTCTTGTTAAAATAAGCCGAATGTCCCCAAAAGGGAACCGGATGGCTGTTTTTGCAAAAACTGCCACCCTGAGTCAATTTTTAATGGTTTGCAGGAACAACCTTAAAATATTCCTCCCAGAAGTGTTGAAAGGCCGTATTTGCAAAACCAAGTCCTTGTTTTTCTAAATAAAGAAATTTTTGCAAAAATAGCCATTTTTCTCTGTTAGGTCATTAAATCCCCCTTAAATAAATGTGCAGGATGAATACCACTGACATCAAACCCTTCTCAGTACTGAGTGAGATCCCTTTAAAACTCCACATGTGATTGAATGACTTGGGAAAAGGTAGCAGAGAAACAGTGGTCAAGATTTTCGGTAGTCTCGTTGGATTGTTGAACATCAAAACAAGAACGAATATTATTGAGGCACCGATACCATTCTGGAACCCAACTCGTAATGTATTTCGGTTCTCGAACTTTGAGCTTACACGCACACTGGAGGAGATTGCGGGATATGCGAGTCTCAACGAGAACCTCAGGAGTAGATACCCATTGGCACCGGGACCGGTAACCCTCCACAGATTCTTGGATTTGTTGAGCATTAGTTGGGACGTTCAAGATAAGCATCTAGCAGAAGGATGTTGCACACTGCATTTCTTATACCACCGACATGGCAACTCGAAAGGTTTTGAGGAGCCTAATACCGATTTGATACATGCCGGGAACAAAGATAAATGGGAGGCCCGGTCGGGATTGGCATTCATGGTAGCTTTTTTGGGAGACGTGTTCTGTCCAAGAAAAGGCGGTCACATAGACACTGGCCTTGTAAGAATGTTGGATATTTCCATAAAGAAGTCTAACAACACGGTGGTTCCTTTGATTGTGGCGGAAATGTATCGAGCTTTGACCATGTGCCGAGAGGGTGTAAAATTCTTTCAGGGTTGCAATTTGTTGCTACAGTTTAGGATACAAGAGCACCTTTGTCATCACACATGGTATATGAACTATGGTTTAACCGGGCTAAATTGTATTGCGGAGTTCCGAACCAGGGTAACAGGTATTGAGTTCCCCGAGGGCACTGAGGCTTGGTTGTCATGCTTGAGATCCTTAACTGCTGATAAAGTTGAATGGGCTTTTGGATGGCTTCCCACTACTAAAGCTGTGTACACATCGACAGAAGTACCCTATATTCTTTTGATGGGAATTCGAAGCATCCAACCCTACGCTCCCTATCGAGACCTGCGGCAACTAGGAAGATTCCAAACTGTTCACAATGACGAAGACCTGAGCGGGCAGATCTTTGAGTTAGGTCCAAAAGCTGCATTTCCAAAAGGAAAAATCCAACAAATATGGAATGAGTGCCGGTTCCTTGAGACTAAGACTATAGTACAGGATCGGGCCAGAGGCGAAGTGGATCCCAAATATTTAACCTGGTTTGGCAAAAGATTTAAAATTCCCGAGAGACCCGCCAAAAGGCCACATGTACAATAATTTACTGACGGGGCTCAGGTGTAATGGGATTGGCTAGCAAAGGAAAAGGAATACCGAGCCAGAATAGGGAAGTTGGAGCAGCAAGTCCGAGATCTTCAATTCAAAAAGAGTGTGCAAGCCGTAGCTGATGAAGGTGATAAAAAGAAATTGACCCAAGAGAATGAAGCTCTCAAGGCTCAAATCCAACAAATGAAAATAGCTGCCAAAAATCAAGAAATAAGTCGGACTAATGAGAGGTTTGATAAAAGGGCTGAAGAAGCAAGTCTCGGAGTGCCAGGAAGAATTGGAGAAATCTGAAGGGGACATGGCAAAAATCCGGGCACAGTGGGCAAAAAAGACAGAGGAAAGAGCCCAATTTGTGCAACAAATGAAAATAAATTATGAGGGAACCATTGCTAATATGAAAAGAAAAATGAACACCCTTAAAGATAAGGCAGCCCGGAAGGACAAGGACTTTCAGGCTGAGAGGGAACAATGTTACAGGATAATCGCCAAGATGGAGAAAGAAATAAAGATGTTGCAAGACCATCACTTCCACGACTCCCAGGTGTTAGAGGCTCGCAACCAGCAGATAAGTCGACTACTCCAGGAAAAGGGTCGGATCAGAGAAAGAATCAGAGGCATTGCAAATTATATTGTCATGAAATGTCAAGCAGGCGAAAGAATGGGTCGTACCACTATCTTTGCTATACTGATGATAATTTTTCGTCAGGTTATGAATGATTTGGAGCAGTTACAAAGGGGTCTTGCACGCAGGCCCGCGGCGATGCCGAACGATGCCCCGTGGGCTCCAGTATTTGAAGGTTTGATGTATTCCTAGTCACCGAGTCTGTATTTTCTTATGTTTGAGTCTGTTTTGCAATTTTCCCTTTTAAGAAAAAACAAAAGTCTAGTATCATCTTAATCAGAGTTTTATTAATGAAAAATCAAAAAATTCCAAAAATTGTCTCCTTATTTTTGCAATAACAAAGCTTGGTCTAATTTATGCGAGGTCATGATATATAGGCAATCTCCATAAGATTCGACTGTAACCCTAAGAAAAGAAAAAGAAAAAAGACATAAAAGGGAAGGAAATAAAAGGAAAAACAAAGTGGAAAAGAAACACAAAAAGGGAAAGGCCTGAAAGAAAAGAAAAATGGAGAGGAAAGAAAAATCAAAATGAGAGAAAACAAGAAAGCCAAAGCAAGGAAGCAGAAATCAAAAGAAAAGAAACGAGAAGAAAAGTCGGGATGACGCATGCAACTGTGGAAAACATGTAGATACTCATTTAACTATATAGGTGCGTCACACCCAATGTATGGTTACCTATCTGTTATTTGCTTCACACTAACTGTTGTTGCTGTCAATTCCAGCTTAGATTTTAGAAATGGTGGTTGGTTATGGTGCACTGGCATCACATCAATACTTTACCATATCGAAAGGCAGTGTGGAAATGCCTACAGAAATGACTTTACCCACAGTTCCTATATCTAAAGATAGTCCCATCTCGAGGATCCTAGCATCGGAGTCTGTCACAGCTGAGGAGAACCAAATATTGCGTCTCCGACTCATGGAGATGTGGGACGTGTGGACCAATGGAAGAAAACTTCCAAGCGCCATCCATGGATTTCCTGAATTATTCCCTAGATCTCGGGGTACTTCCAATGTCCCCATTAGCCACCCAAATACTCTGTTGGGACAGCCTACCATGTCCGCTCATTTCATCAAAACACCTTTTGAGGTCCGCCCCCAAGTGTTCCCAGCAGGAGCAGCTCCTAACATTTTCACTACTCCACCATGCTCTCCTATAACACAACCTTCACTGCCAAGGCCTGCTTTTGATCCTTCGCTTTTCATCTTCCAAAACCTTGTCTTTTAGGCAGATCCTCCTCAATATCCCACATATACTTACTCTCAGCCACCACCACTTGAGCTTATACCAGGGCAAGATAAAATTCCAAAGCTCCTGAACGAGCTGAGATGGCGAAAAGAATGAGGAGCCTTGAGCAGAGTTTAAAGAATATGCAAGGCTTGAGTTGGCAAAAAAGTGTTTCTTATGCAGATCTGTGCATGTTCTCTCATGTGCACTTGCCCTCGATGTTTAAAACGCAAAAGTTTGAAAAGTATGATGGGCATGGCGATCCCATCGCTCACTTGAAAAAGTATTGTAATCAGCTATGTGGGGCTGGCGGAAAAGAAGAGTTGTTGATGGCTTACTTCGGAGAGATCTTAGTAGGCATTGCCTCAGAATGGTACATAGACCAAGACTTCTCGCGATGGCACATTTGGGACGATCTTGCCAGAGATTTTGCAAGGAAGTTTCAATACAACATCGACATCGCACCGGACCGGAATTCTTTGCCAATTTTGAAGAAGAAACCCTCAGAAAGCTTCAGAGAATATGCTATTAAATGGCGTGAATAACATCGAGGGTGAAACCTCCCATGGATGAAGTAGAAATGGTCATCGTCTTCCTCCAGGCTCAGGAAGTAGATTACTTCCAGAACATGATGTCGGCCATGGGCAAACCTTTTGCAGAGGCAATTAATATCAGTGAAATGGTAGAGAACGGTTTGAAAACGGGAAGGATTTTGAGTCAGTCGACCATCAGAGCAACCTCCCAAGCCATCCAAGGCGGGTTTTGAGGAATTGCCAAAGGTAAAAAGAAAGAGGAAACAGTTATGGCAACATCAGGGGCAAGAAGATACCGAGCTCCTAGACCTGTGTGTTCCGAAAAAACCCCTAAACACTACTATCCTCATTCTGATATGGCTTATGCTCCCCCACCCTATGCGGTCATGAACTCTCAACCCATTGCCCGATCGCAGTCACATGCCAACAGAAATCAACCTCCACACTAGAACCACTATAATCCTCAACATCCGCAGAATAACTTTCGTCCTCGGGAACTACCCAGAATACCAAAATTCACACCAATCGAGGAACCTTACTCCAGCCTATTCCTGAAGCTTATTCCGATGAATCTGCTGTAACCCATACCCAACACAGGCAAAACTCGAAATCACCATCCTATCAGCGGGGCGTCCGATATGCTTATCAATCAGGAGCTGAGGGGTATAGTACAGAAAACTATTGGACGTTGCAAAAAGCCATGGAAGATTTGATAGAATAGGGAAAGATAGTGCTGAGAGACGAGGAAGTCCCAAATGTGACCAACAATCCGTTTCCTACTCACAACAACGGGCCGGTAATCGGGATAATTTGTGAAGACAGGGAGTTTGATCCAGCCTTAAAAGCTATAATTGCTATCGCTGATGCAGAAAGGAAGCCCAAGGTAGTCCCGAAGCAAGAGAAAGGGGAAAAGAATAAAATCTTCAAGACTGAACCTGAGAAGAAGGCTGAAACAAAAGCAGAGATGGTGCCTCCTAAAAATGGAATTCTTTATATTCCGCGAGGCCGCCAAGAAAAGCCACTGGTTGTGAGCACTCCAAACAAAGTTGAAGTGAAAAAGGGAACACAAATGTATGTACCAAAAGGAGCTTATGTGGTATGTGGGACAATTAAATCGCCTCGGCTGAATGAGCCAGTGGTTATTGGACGTGTACCACAGAAGCCAATGACGGACACTGCAGCGGCGCCATGGAATTACCCGCAGATAGTGGTTACATACAAAGGAAAAGAAATATCGGGAGAGCTTCCAGCAAATACCTTTGCTAAGAAATATTTGAATGTACAGGAGGTAAACAATGCCACGCGAAAGCGCTTTCCATCCAAGAAGCCTGTGAGTACTGAGGAAGCAGAGGCTTTCTTCCAGAAAATGAAGATGCCTGATTATGAGGTAGTAGATCAATTGAGAAAACATCCTGAACAAGTTACGTTGCTTTCATTGGTAACGAAATCCTCCGAACATCAGAAGATCTTAATGAAAACTTTTAATGAGGCATATATGTGGGTTGAAACTTCAGTCGAACAGCTCGAAAGAATGGCAGAAAGGTTCTTCACCGTCAATCAAATCTCCTTTAGTAAAAATGACTTGCCTCTAGAGGGAGTGGATCACAACAAAGCCTTACATCTGACTGTCAAGTGTGAATGTTACTATGTCAAGCGAGTTATGGTGGATGGAGGCTTGGGTATTGACATTTGCGCACTCTCTATACTACAAAGAATGGAAATCGGGACTGGAAGGATTCGTCCCAATAATGTCTGTGTAAGAGCCTTTGATGGCATTAAAAGGGATACCATTCGAGAAATTGATGTGATATTAACTATAGCCCCGGTGGATTTCAAGGTGACTTTCTAGGTGTTTGACATGGATACATTTTACAATTTTCTTCTGGGAAGGCCCTAGATCCATGCTGCGGGAGCTGTACCTTCCACCCTCCACCAAATGGTGAAATTCGAGTATGAAGATCAGGAAATTGTGGTCCATGGAGAAGACGAGCAGTCCATTTATCGGGACCCATCTATCCCATGTTTGGAGGTGAGGGAAGGAAGTGAACATATCATTTACCAAGCCTTTGAAATTATAGTGGCAGATAACTACGAGGAGGTAAATCCTTGCCCCCAACCTTTCCTGTCCAATGCTTCAATTATGGTGGCTAAAGAGATGATTAGACACGGTTTCAAGCCGGGAAAATGATTGGGAAAAGCTCTACAAGGAATATCGGAGCCAGTAACCCTACCTACAGTAGAAAAGTTATTCGGGATAGGTTTCCACCTTACCCCAGATGATGAAAAATTAGCAGATGAGAGAAAGAAGGAAGGATGGTTCTTGCCACAGCCATTGCCACATCTCTACGATACTTTTGTCAAGCATAAGTATGGCGAAAAGGAAGACAATGAGGTGTTCACGGCTGAGGAAATCGAAGATATATGTGAAGCTATGAGACAAATACTCTATGAGACCCACATGGTTCAGCCAGGGGAGGGCACTAGCACCGCTGAGGTGCTATATATGGGACCAGATGCTAAACTTCAAAATTGGAAGGATACGCCTTTCCCGATAAGGCGGGAGTCCCGGTAGACTAGCCCTGCCACTTTTTCTGCATCCCGAGTTATTTCAGGGTGTAACTCGGATAATTCTTTTAGTTTCTTGCCTTTTAATTCCCGAATGTAAACCCTGTTATCTTTCCAAATTCCATGAAATGAAATCAATATTTCATCGTCCATTTTCTATTTATTATTTCTGATTTTTGTTATTTTCCTTTTTCATTTTTCTTTTCAGTTCTAATAATGTTGCTTTAAATAACATGACATGTTTGCGTACTTCATGCCCAGATTCAAACACTTTGTCTAACTGTGAAATAATGAACCAAGAATCGGAATATGATGAAGAAGAGGCTTTTAGGGAAATAAATCGAGAACTGGAACAATATAAGAATAAACCTAAGCCAAACTTGAACAATACTGAGCAGGTTATCTTGGGAACAACCGAGGAAATCCGTGAAACCAAGATAAGCATTCATGCAAATAAGAAAACCCGAAATGCAATAATCCAACTCCTGTTTGAGTTTAAAGATGTGTTTGCTTGGTTATATGATGACATGCCATGACTGAGCGTTGATCTAGTGGTGCAGAAATTGCCAATTTACCCGATTGTCCTCAAGTTCAGCAAAAGCAAAGAAAGTTTAAGACTGCTATGAGTGATAAGATCAAAGAAAAAATCACAAAACAGCCGAAAGCAGGGGTAATCAGAGTGGTCCGATATACCACATGGCTGGCCAATGTAGTTCCAGTCCAACGAAAGATGGGAAAACCCGAGTGTGTGTGGACTACCGAGACTTGACTAGGGCAAGTCCCAAAGACAATTTCCCACCAGGAACCAATGCCCACAAGGAGATTAGCAAAATAGAAAATCCTGCTTACTGAATTTGACATAGTCTATATCACTCGCACGACGATGAAGGCCCAGGCGTTGGCAGATCAATTGGCTAAAAATCCGGTTGATGAGGAATACCAACCGTTAAGCACTTGCTTCCCAGATGAGGAGATAAATTCAATAGAAGAAATCTCTGAGGACACTCGTACTTGGAAAATATTCTTTGACAGAGCAGTAAATGCTAGAGGTGTAGGAATTGGGGCAATCTTTATCTCACCTACTGGTCAGCACTACCCAGCTACAACCAGGCTCCGATTCTTCTGCACAAACAATACTGCTGAGTATGAAGCCTGCATCATGGGCATGAATATGGCAATCGACCAAGATGTTAAAGATTTATTGATCATGGGGGATTCTGATCTGATTATCCGGAAAGCCCAAGGAGAGTGGGAAACCCAAGGTGTTAAGCTCATTTCTTATCAACAACATGTGGAGGATCTTGGAAAGCGATTCAAGTCAATAGAATTCAGGTACATTCCTCAGAGTCATAATGAACTAGTCGATGCACTCGCCACTCTGGCTTCGATGTTGCCATACCCAGGTAATGCCCATATTGATCCTCTGGAAATTCAAATCAAAGAAAGGCATGGTTATTGTAACACGGTTGAGGTGGAGCCTAGCACCCAGCCATGGTATCATGATATCAAGAGATTTTTGAAAACACAAGGACTACTTCAGCTTTGTTCGGAAATGCCATCAATGCCAGGTTCACGGTGATTTGATTCATGCACCTCCAATAGAGCTTCATCCGATGTCAGCACCTTGGCCATTTATTGCCTGGGGTATGGACTTTATTGGGCCAATCGAGCCGAAAGCTTCGAACGGACATAGATTCATTTTGGTTTCAATTGATTACTTCACGAAATGGGTTGAGGCCATCACACTCAAGTCAGTTACCAAGAAAGTTGTGGTAGACTTCGTGCACTCCAATATCATTTTCCGCTTTGGAATTCCTACAACTATCATTATCGACAATGTTGTGAACTTGAACAGTCATCTGATGGGAGAGGTATGCGAACAATTCAAGATAACTCATAGAAACTCTACTCCTTATCGGCCTAAAGCCAATGGTGCCATTGAAGCAGCAAATAAGAACATCAAGAAGATTTTGACAAAGATGATTCAAAGCTCCAGGCAATGGCATGAAAAGCTGCCTTTTGCATTACTTGGATATTGCACCACAGTGCGTACATCAATCGGAGCGACCACGTACCTGGTCTATGGAACTGAGGTTGTCATACCTGCAGAGGTAGAAATCCCTTCGCTCCGGATAATTGTCAAAGCATAAATTAAGGATAGTGAATGGGTCAAGACTCGGCTGGAGCAGTCTTCATTAATTGATGAAAACTGAATGGCCGCGGTCTGTCACGGACAGTTGTACCAACAAAGAATGGCCCGCGCTTATAACAGAAAAGTGTGTCCCAAGAATTTTTGAAGTGGGACAACTCATGTTAAGACGTATTCTTCCTCATCACAAGGAAGCAAAAGGAAAATTCGCTCCTAATTGGAAGGGTCCATACATAATCCGGAAGATATTGCCAAAAGGAGCACTGTATCTGGGAGACAACGAAGGAAATGATCCTGAAGCAGGTGTCAATGCAGATTCAGTAAAAAGGTACTATATCTAGGCCTCCTACGGTGATGGCTTTTGTGTAATTGAGATGACGAAGTCTTTCCTTTCCGCTACCCAAACACTATCAATCCTTCGTAAACCCTTTGAGCCGGTTACTCTTCTTTGGAACCCGGAAGTACCATCAAAAAAAAGAAAAGAAAAGAAAAAAGAAAGAGAAAAGAAAAACAGAACAAAAACAAAAACAAAAATTATTCCCTTGAACTACGTTTGACTTGATTCCGAAAGGATACGTAGGCAACCTCTCGCTGGGGTTCAATCCCACCAAAACAAAAATCCCAATTTCCCCAAAAGTTGAAACTCGGGCAGATGATATAATGGTTCGGCCATGAGTCCACCAAAATGGTTCCAAAGTTATATTTCCGTTCAGAATTCTTTTTACCAAAACCTTGTTCAAGTCCTTCTGATCAATTGACAAAGGCGTGGGAAGTGAAAAATAATATGGTCTAAATCTGCTATAGTCCAGACTGAGAGAAATAAAACGAGAGAGTCTTATCGGTGAAAACCTTCGGGCACCATAAGGCGACGGTGGGTAGAGAAATTGAAAATGAGAGAGCATGTTTGGTGAAAACTCGTAAATAGCACTATCGGGCGACGGTGAGAAGAGAAATGAGAGAGGTCGATTAGCGAAAACCCGCAAAGGGCGCTGTCGGCCGAAAGGAAGACATCTCACCACTAAAAGAGTCCTGACAAGGTTCCCTAGCTTTGAAATGCGGATCAATGGGTTCACGAGAAGCTGGAAAGTTTGTGTGGGTCGGGCATCCAGTCCAAGCAACATGTCATGTCCATTTGAAGTCAGCATGCACCCCCCAGATAATTAAGTCCCTCTTTTCCCCCGAAAGGGTCGCTTTTCTTTAAACTCATATGCTTGCCTTTTGTATACTTCTACTTTGAATCCTTTTCGGTTTAACTCTGATTTCGGAGCTATTACAAAGAAAAGGTGGCAGGACTGGTTTTATAGGGCTCCACCTGGCAAAAGCGAAAGAAAATACCCAACCTCAGCGGGTGCGTCAGGCCAATCCCGACTGGCCATGGTGGTTGATTCTTTCAACGCAAAGGAATTGGAAAGGAAAGAAAGTCAAAGGAAAAGGTCTTAAGAGTAGAATAAAGTGAGAAGGCTAGAGCCCACACGGGCGAGTCATCATGAAATCCTAAAAGACGAGTCCTGTCGGTTCACCGTCAAAGCCAGCAAGCAGCAAAGGACGAGTCCTGTCGGTTCACCCTCAAAGCCAGCAAGCAGCAAAGGATGAGTCTTGTCGGTTCACCCTCAAAGCCAGCAAGCAGCAAAGTTCTCAACGGAAATTGGGCCGGGATCAAGAAATTGAGATGATCAAGGCCACAAAACCAACCACCATTTCAAACTAAAAAATTGTTCTTTGTTTGAAAGTTAAAACAGGTGCAATTCAAAGCAACCACGCAAGAAGCAGGTGCTACCCAAAAGAGAAAAGAAATGCGCAAGCACTGAAACAGTTTTGCAGCAGGGAACCGACCAAAAAGGAAAGTTTTACCCCCAAATTCTTTCATGCGTTTTACCAAATAAAAGGAAGAAAATAAGAATAAAAGTAAAGAAGAAGAAATAAAGAAGAAAAAGAAGTGAAAAATGAAAATCCCAAACGAAAAAATAGAAAAAAACATGGTAGTATAGGGCCCCATTCCCTAGATACCCCGGCATAACCCGCGGATCTCCCTGACATAACACAAGGAGCGTTTTCCTTCCCATCCCGACATAACCCGTGGATCTCCCTGGCATAACCCAGGGAGCTTTTTCCTTTCCATCCCGGCATAACCCGTGGATCTCCTTGGCATAACCCAAGGAGTTTTTTTCTTTCCATCCCGGCATAACCCATGGATCTCCCTGGTATAACCCAAGAAGCTTTTTATTCCCATCCCGACATAACCGGCAGATCTCCCTGGAATAACCTAAGGAGCTTTTTCTTCCTATCCCGACATAACCCGCGGATCTCCCTGGCATAACCCAAAGAGCTTTTTTATTTCCATCCCGGCATAACCCGTGGATCTCCCTGGCATAACCCAAGGAGCTTTTTTCTTTCCATCCCGACATAACCCGTGGATCTCCCTGGCATAACCCAAGGAGCTTTTTTCTGTCCATCCCGGCATAACACGTGGATCTCCCTGGCATAACCCAAGGAGCTTTTTTCTTTCCATCCCGTCATAACCCGTGGATCTCCCTGGCATAACCCAAGGAGCCTTTTTCTTTCCATCCCGGCATAACCCGTGGATCTCCGTGGCATAACCCAAGGAGTTTTTTTCTTTCCATCCTCGCATAACCCGAGGACCTTTTTCTTTTCCGGCATAAGCCGGTCATTTCTCAGCATAACCTGGCTCCATTCCCAAGCATACACAATCCTGATTTGATATCTTAAATATGTGTCACAACTAACTCACAAAATTTTCCTAGTGAAAACTGGGGCAGAAAAATTTCGCTCGTTTGTTTGTTTTGGTGTCTTAAGCAAGTTTGATATCGAGGCACAGGGGTTCGAGATGACCTACGGAATGAGTCTCAATCCAGAATAAAAAAAAAAGGAAAAAAACAAAAAGAAATGAACTCAAATGTTGAAAGAAAACAAAGGTGCGGATTGCTCAAAATTTGATTGAAGTCGCAAGCTCCGCTGATTCCGTTTTGACCCAATGATGCAGAAAGAAACAACAACTACAACTTACGAGCATCAAGATTCAGATCAGAGTCCACATCAAAATCAACTAACACTCTAGATCAAGCTTCAAGGGACTTATAGATAGGAATCTTGTAACTCATAGTTGATAGGCATATCTAGCTTAGCTTTGATTTTCCTTTTGTGTAATAAGGAGGTCAGCAAGCAGTAGTAGCAGCAACAGCAGTGAAATCACAGCTCTTGGTACTCCCAGCTACCAACCCTTCCAGGACTAGACTGACCTGATTCCTTTATAGCTAAGGATATGTAGGCAACCTTTGAAGCGGGGTTCAGTCAGACGGTTTTCAAAAATGCTTCTCCTGGAGTGCCAAGCAGGCAAAAATCTCTCATAGTTGCTCATCTATCTTTGCCCGAAAACCCTTCATGTCTCCGAGCAAAGAGGGGCAGCTGTGAGCACGTGGTTTTTGCCTCGCTTAAATTACTCCTATAGAATTCATTAAAATTAGAATTTTTCTTTTATTATTTGAGTTTTAGGAATTAGTTGCATGATTTTGTGTTTCGTTTGCATTTTTTTGTGCATTATTAATAATAATTCATTGAAAATACAAATTTAGTACATGAGCATTTAGGATTGAATTTTTGCTTATTTTTAGGATTAATTAGCAATTAGGCTTGTACGAAAATACCAAAAATATCATAAAGAATTTTTGATTTGTTTGGCTTGATTTTTAATTTTTTGTTTTAGGTTTGTTAATTTCTTAAGTTGATATTGGATTAAATGTATCCTAATTAAGTGTTTTGGATTAATTATGAGGTTTATTTTTAGTGTTAAAATTAAAACAAGAAAAAGAAAGAAAGAAAAAAAATAAAATTGAAAAGAAAGGATTTTTAAAGAATTAAATAAGTTGTTTGTTCATTTGGGCGAATTTTCAAATAAATAACACCACCCTAAGTAAAATCCCAAAATCCGGCCAAAATTGGCCCACATCACAGTTGCCAACCCGGTCCAGTCCCGTGTTATTTCAAACGACGTCGTTTTATCCTATCAAATCTGGGCCGTCGAGGATCTATGATCCAATGGCTCAGAACTAGGGTAATTTTAATATATAAATGTCGGATAAGGCCCTCGTACCCCTTAATCGTCTCCCATTCCCCCCGGTAACACCAGCGTAGCACCTCCATATCACCACCACCCCTCCGCCATCCGCCGCCGGCCGGAAATCATCTTCGCCGGCGGCGAGTCACCAATGACCCCCAAATTTTCAACATAGTTTCCTCCCTTCCACCCCTTTCCATATCCACATTTAGATTTCTTCGAATCCCGCCCAAACATCTCAAATAATCAAAACCCTAGCGCCGCCTCCGCCGCCCAAGTCGGCACCGTTAGCCAAACCCTACCAAATTCACACCACATACTCTCCTAACTCTCCTCTATCTAAACCTTAAATTATTTTCCCCCAAATCCAATCGCAACTCCTCAAATTTTAGATCTAGGGCTTTGGAAATTGTTGGATTTTTTTTAATGACTGTCCAAGTTTCGATATGAATTCCTAATAACATTATATGTTTGTTCTTTCCAAGAACGAACATATAGTATTATTTGGGGGCTCAATTCGAATTCAACTCCTTGAAGAATAAAATCAATAAGTTTCTTCGTGATTTGATTTTTGCTTAATTCTATTTTGATTTTTATTTTAGTTCAATATTTGTTTTCATTCTGCTCTTGTAATTGTTTTTATTTTTTTAGTTTAATTTTGTTTGGATTAGTTTAATTTTTGTTTTGATTTTGTTTAATCCTGTCTTGATGATTTTTTATGTTAGTTTAGTTTTTGTTTTGAATCTGTTTTGATATATGTTTTGTTTCAATTTATTGTTCGTTGCTATAGTCTTTAATTCTTTATTATTTGTTTTAGTCGACTCAGTTTAGGCATTGTTTGATTTTAATTTTTCAGTGTTTGATTTAGTTAGTAATTTCTTAATTGTTGATGTTAGTTAGATTTTATTACTCTAGTTGTTTAGATATAGCTGAATTCAAAGTCCTTGAGTCTAACTATAGTTAAAATCTAACTAAGGTAAAAAGGGCTAGGTTAGTTTTGACATATAGTGGTAATTTCAGATTTAATAAAAGGGTAGTATAGGTAATTCAATAGAAGAAAATGCTGTAAAATACTGATTTGGAAACTCCTAGATAATTCTAGATGGGGTTCCAATTATAATTTCAGAACTTAGTGAAGTAACTTGCAAAACAAGTTAGAAAATAAAGGTCTAATTAGCTAAATACTGAAAATAAAAGAGGGACTAAAGGTGTAAAACAAAAATCTGAAACTTCCCCTCAATTTTGCCTATAAAAGGCAGTCCTTACTGCCTTCTTTTACAAGTTTTGGCATCTGAAAAAATTCCCCCCAAAAGTTTCTACAAGTTTGAACAATCTGAAAATTTGAATTTCGAATTCAAAAACAAAATTTGAACTCCAAAAAAAATTTCATCTTAGATCTTAGTTTCTTCAAACACCAAAAAAAAAAAAAGCAAAAGCAACAGAAAAACTCCAAAAAATACTGTTGCATTGAAGTTTTCTTAGATTGATTTCAAGTTTAGCTGTTAATTAGAGTTCCTAGTGTTCCTGGGTTCAATTTCAAGTTCTTTTGGGTTTATTCAAGTTGTTTTGGTCGGTTTTACTGGTTGATTTGGCGTTAAAACACCTCCTGGGTTTTGTTTGACACTATTTCTGGATCTACAATAGATCACGAGCTGCTGACTGATCACTGCTGCTGCTGATCTTACTTTCTTCTTCATTTTGTCTTAATTCCAGGTACACATCCTGTAAACTTCGAAGTCTTTGGACATGAAATGAAGTGTAGAATGATTCTCTATTTGATTTTCCTATTTGTATTCCACATAGTACAATGATTTCAATAGATTCTCGTTTGTAATTAAAATTGGACTATGTGAGACTGATGAACTGATTTTATCCCTTATAATGATCATACGAACACTATGTTTGGTAGTTTCATATTTGAATTAGCTTGGAGTTTTTTGTGTATGTTAGTCATGCGTTAATGTTAAATCAGGAATTCAAAAATAGTGTGCTATGCTATTCAATTAGTGTAACAACCCGACTGGTCATTTTGCATATTTGAACCCCGTTCCCTTAAATAATACTTCCCGCATTTGCTTTAACTAATTTATGACTTGCGGGGACGGGTGGTTCGAAAGTTGGAAGAGTTTTGAGCAAGAATAAGCCTAGTTGCTTCTTTAAGTTTTTTTAAAAGGGCCAAGTTTGAATTTGGTCAATATTTTGGGAAAACGGATCCGGAATCGTGATTTGACAATTTTTGAGGGTCCGTGGGAAATATGGGACCTAGGTGTATGCCCGGAATCGAATTCCGAGGTCCCTATCCCGAATAATAAATTTTTATGTGAAATTGTTAAGTTTAAGTTTAAAAGATTTAAATAAACTAAGAAATTATTGTTTTCCTAGGTATCTGGTTCGGATTTCGTTTCCAAAACTTGGTACAAGTCTGAAATATCAGTTAAGACTTCCCTGTAAAATTTGGTGTCAATCCGAGTGGTTTAAGGGCGTTTTGATCCCTTAGGAGGAAATTTAGAACTTGAAGGTTCAATGAATTGAATCATTATGTTTTGGGTTTGATTCCTCGATTTAGTATTGTTTTAAGCATTTCGAGGGTTCGAGTAGTTCCGCCTCGTGATTTCAGACTTGTCGGTATGTTTGGGCGGGGCTTGGGAGCCCCGAGCGTCAAACGGTCGAGGGTCGAGTGAAGTTGAAAAATTGGAAAAGGCCTGAGATCTGTTGCTTCTGTCTTAACCGATTCTGTGGCTCTTGGACTGCAGAAGCGGTCGCTTTATCGTAGAAGCAAAAAGGGATCAGGTCCTGGGAGACCGGAGAAGCGGCCCATGTACTGCAGAAGCGGTTCCGCTCCTGCGACCCCTAGACCGCAGAAGCGGTCCGGCCCAACTCTCCCAGTTCTGCAGAAGCGGCCCAGGGACCGCAGAAGCGATTTCGCCTTTGCGGCCCACAGACCGCAGAAATGGTCATGCCCCAAATCCCAAAATTCGCAGACGCGGTCAATTTCCGCAGAAGCGGAAATGCTTCCGTAGAAGCAAAAATAGCTGGGAACAGAAGGGTTCATTTAATACGAACTCAAGCTCATTTCTTTCACATTTCTCTCAACATTTTGGTGATTCCAAAGAGGAGGTTTCAACATAACATTGCAAGGTAAGTAATCCCCACTCACTTTTAGTTCAAATGCATAAGCATTAGGCAGATTTAACACTAAAAATTTTGTAAAATCAAGGGATTTGAGCTAGACCTATGGTTTAATGAAAACTAAGGTTTTATCACATAATTTTCCATGTAATGAGCTAGAGATCATATATTTGTGATCCTTAGGTGATAGAGAACAACTTCCTTCGAAAAATCTCGGAATCCGGGCGCGTGGGCCCGGGGTCAAAATTTAGGAAACTCGTGTCAATGGTTAGAAAATTGCTTAAATGGCTAGAATTCGATCTTGTAAGCCTTTATTTACTCTTTCTTACTCCGTTTGATTAGTTTGGGATTGTTCGGCTTCGAATTAAGGACTTGGGCTCGTTATTGGACTTTGGGAGTGCACTTTGGAGCGAGGTGAGTCTCCTTTCTAACCTTGTAAGAGGGAATTTGTAACGACCCGACCGGTCATTTTGAGCTCTAGCGCGTCGTTCAGCAGTTGGAAGTCATGAATAGCTTCATTTCAAGTATATTGACTTATGCGTATGGTCATAGTTGAATTTCGGAAAATTCGGAGTCAAATTGGAAAGAAAATTTTCATTGCGGTAGCCTTAAGTTGAAGAAAATGGATAAGATTGGAATTTTGAGTAAACGACCTCGGAATCGAGATCTGAAAGTTCCAGCAGGTTCGTATGATGATTTTGGACTTGAGCGTGTGTCCGGATTTGGTTTTGGATAACCCGTGAGCATTTCGAAGAATATTGTGTAAGTTAGTATTTTAGAAGAATTTCATAAATTTAGGTTGGAAGGCATTTCAGTGTTATAGATGTCCGTTTGGAATTCCGAGTCTGGGAATAGCTCCGTATGGTGATTTTGGAGTTGGGAGCGCGATTAGAAGTTAATTCGGATGTCCGGAGGTCATTTTGAAGTCATTTGGTGTAACGACCCGACCCGTCGTCTCAGGTATCTCCGCCCCGTTTTCCCCGTTTTATGCTTCTATGGGTTTGGTGAATTTGAAGTAATTCGGATAAAGTTTGGTTGGAAATGAGACAATTAGTCTCCTTAAGAGAAGGCTAGTTTAGAAAAGTCAACCGGATGTTGACTTATGAGTTATAGGGCTCGGAATGGATTTCCGATGATTCGACTAGTTTGGGGTGATGATTTGTGACTTAGGAGTGTGATCGGAATTGAATTTGGAGGTCCGGTGTAGAATTAGGCTTGAATTGGCGAAGTTTGAATTTTGGCGGATTTCGGTTGGTAGGTGAGATTTTGATCCGAGGTTCGGAATAGAATTCCGAGAGTTGCAGTAGCTTCGTTAGGTGATTTTGGATATGTCTGTAAATTTTCAGGTCAATCGGACGTCGTTTGGTCGGACTTTTGATCGAAAGTGCATTTCGAAAGATCTTGAAGAACTTAGGCTTTGATTTGG
>MU723551.1:12054-50359 GCA_026770625.1 Nicotiana glauca
AGTCCTTAAATTATTCATCACTATTTGATTCAATTATCATCAATATATTTTGGTAAATAATAGATTTCTCAAAGGGCAATTGATTTGATAGTGTTACATTGAAAATGTGATCGCTGGAATATGTGTTTGGTAGTGTATGTCTTATATTTAACAAAAAGCCGACGAATAACTGAAAAAACCGAAAAACCGACATAAACCGAATTGAAAAAAACCGACTTAATTGGTTTGGTTTGGTTCTAATATTTACAAAACCGACTTACTTGGTTTGGTTTCTTTTTAGGGAAAAAATAATCCAAACCGAACCATGAACGCCCCTAATGATAGGTAGATGGTTTAAAATTGAAGTTCTATTGTTATTCCGCTATTTCTTAATGCATGTTAAGCTTACCAAGTATTAGAGATTATGTGCCATCACGACATCCTATGGTGGGAGATTGAAGTCGTGACATTTAGAATTAAATATATATTAAGGATAAAATAGTGAAAATTTTGGTTAAACTAAAGATGCTTAAAAGGTGAAAGATTATAAGTTGGAAACGAACATCTTATGGTTGTTAGTTAATTTTAGCTTATAAACACTTTAAGTGTTTACCAAATGCATAGACAATTATAAGCTTAGATACCTTCTATAAATTTATTGGTTTGGAAGATTGTTGGTTCGAAAGTTTATGGCTTCGTGTTTACTGTATTTAAATTATTTATGAATACTCTTGAGAAATTATTTCCTTAATTTGCATATCGAACACAGGAAAATAAATAAGATTACTACTTGTTTTCCATGAAAAAATATTTTTCATACACCCTAAGTGTAAAAAACCGAACAGCTAGGCTTATGGGCTCCCGTGACCAGTAGTTTTTGTTCAAGCTCAGAAATTCACTATATATCTATTTGATTGTAAATTGAGATTGCGGTACCCATAAACTTTAAATTTTGAACCTGGCTCTGTCCGAAACCATTTATAACCCTCGGAATTTAGACCTAAAAGAATTACATTCCTAATTTTGTGACTTTTGGAATTAAAACATGAGGGTCCATCTCAAATTTGAGGGGATTCTGGTTCTGGCACTAACAAAATGATGTACGTTACAAACCTAATTGATGTATTCAAATTGCTAAACTGAAGAGGACCAAAAATAATACAATACACCACCATTTGTGGCACATTAATTTAATTTCTTGAATTCAGGAATGATATAGTGTATCTATTATTAGCACGAGATAATATTGGATAAATTTCACAAATAGTCATATGACTACGAATTTTTTCACCAAAGTCATACAATTTTATTTTCTCACACAAAAATCATAAAACTTTGACTAACAAAGACGCAAATCCACTACTAGAAAATGGCTATTTTGCGACTGGAAAAACGGTCAGAAAGTGGTTTGAAAATGCTAATTTCCGACAACTTTCAGACCGAAAAATCGTAGTCGCAAAATAGTTGGTCTGAAATAGTTTGCGATCGAATCCGTCCGTAATTTACGACTAAAGCGGTCTCTAAGGCAAAATAGAAAAACGACTAATAAATGTGGTAAGTTTCTGACCGATGCGGTCGCAAACAGGTTAAATTAAATTTTAATTTTATATTAACTTTCTCACTACTTCGATCGCAAACGGTATATATAATTATAATAATATTTAATTTTCTTTGAGTTTTTCCACTATTGTGGTCGCAAATCACATTTAAAATTATTTATTTATTTATTGTTCTGACTACCGTGGTTGCAAATCTAATTTAAAACTATTTATTTATTTGTATTTCCAACTACAGTAGAACATGTTACAAAGACCAAGAATAAGGTAGTTTAATACTCCTATTTAGTAACGCAAATTATATATATCATGTAATTTAGTGCTAACCATTTTCCTCTTTTTTGTTTCAAACATTACTGCAGTCATCTGTTCAGTTGTGCGCAAGGTATAATCCATGGTTCGTTTTTGTTTTGTTTGCTCAAGTTTACTTCATCTCCTTTATAAACCTTTGACATGATTACTTATTCCTCTTCTAACAGAGGAGTGGAATTAAGGGCGAGTCAGTAAAATTAAAGGGTGAGTCGGTCCCTTTGATTTTGTGCGAATCAATAAAAGTTTTATGATTTTTATGTGAGAAAACAAAGTTATATGATTTTCGTGATAAAAAGTTATAGTTACACGACCATTTGTGAAATTTACCCAATAATATTCAAAAAGTGTATGTACTACTACGTACTGTTTCTCTAGTTACCATACTAATATACTCCATCAGTCACTCTAATGTAACTTATTAAAATATTAGTGTAGATTATTTAAGAAGTACTATATTTTAGTATGTTAGTAACATAGTAGACTTAATCCGGGCAGCTTGTTGTATATCTGTGATACAACTGTAATTGAATCTTTTAGCAGTAGTAGATTATATTCTCTATACATTATGTTAGCATATTATACTTGCTCTAAATAGGTTGTTGTAGATCAACTTAATATGAGAATGTCGAAAATTATATAGGTCAATACATCGAAGTTGACCGACTTTCTTAATCAGTTAGATTTAGCTATGGGAAACAGATTCACAGTATAGCAATTATAGATCATATAAACCAGACACTGAGTGAGAAACCAAAAAGAAGAACTACTTATCATATGTATATACTCAAATACTTTTTGGGATCTATCTTATGTTGATTTCAACTATCGATCATATTCTTGAGACTTTGTTATGTACATTTCTTGATTGTTTGTACTATTGTGATACAAGTACATTTGTATAGAAAGAGCTTCATGGTACTAAAGGAAGAGAGGTGCAAGCTCTACTGCTTTTTGATACTTCCAAATAGATGTAAAAGGGGAGAGTCTCACTTATTTTACAAAATTAAGATGTACATATCTAGGCATAAAATGAGATCTCCAGCTAGAATATCAATAGGTTCTTTTCTTGAGAAAAAAACAGAAAAATGTACCTTTGAGCAAAGCTCAATTTAATTACATATCTGCAGATTCAGAATGGAATATCTAATACTCTAGCAATCCAGTTCTGAAAAGAACTGCAGTAGTTAATTTTCCTCTGAATTATCCAATGAAAAAAACATCAGATCTTGGTCCATATGTCAACATAGACAGAACCTAATGAAGGGAAGTCTTCGAAATTCTCCCAAAGTTGATCGTTATAAAACTGAGACTATCTCAAATTACAGTGGATTCTGGCAATATGAATTTATGCTATAAAACTAATTAGTCATTGCAAACTTTATGGGAAATGGTCAAGAGAACAGTTAAACTAAAGATGAAGAAAAAACAATACACCACCATTTGCGCGCTATATGATAAACTTCTTGGATTCATAAATGATATAATAATCTATTATCAACTCAACATAACATTCAAAAATTGCTCAGTACTGATACATTATCAAATAATAAAGACACTGGCTTTGTTGAGGAAGAACACAGAAAGAAGCTATCTCTGAATATCAGCTTTATTGTCTTCATACATTAGTTCTCTCCATGTTGTTGAACATTCAGCTCCGCCCCTGCATATAAAAAAGGAAGAACAAACATGTCAATCACCAATCACAAAGTTCCAAGAAATATCGATTAAATGACTTAACTAAAATATACGTATTGACAAGGTACCAACCGAGGTCTTCCCCAACCCCAGGGCCCCATACTTTGTATTTACCTTCTAATTATGGCCTGCAATTCTCTTCTCCTTTGCTGAATTCTTCTTCTTCTCCATGGTAACATAACCACTACCCTTCTTACTCTTTTTGTCAGTTTTCTTCTCATTCTTCTTCCTTTCACCCTCCTATTCACCACCTTCTTTCCCAACTGTTTCATCACTGCTCTTCTTCTTATTCTAATCATCTTCTTCTTCTTCAAGTTTCCTACCCATTTTCCCCACCATTTCTTCACACCCCCCGTTTTCTTTGACCACTTCGTCACTTTTCTGGTTCTCATACCCAGAGCTGCAGAGCTTGTTGGTTCTCTCATACTGAATTTATAGATGTAGCAGTTATAAAGCAAGTCGGTTCTTTGGTAACCTATGGTATTAGCTGACTCTATACTTGCAAGCATTCCTCTTGTTTTGGAAATTTACCGTATCTGTGTAATTTAACCTGTTATAGAAAATTATTCAGTCTATATTTCCTGTTAGCATATTACACTTACTTTAAACTGGTTGTTATAAGTCAGGTCAATATGGTAGTCTGGGCAAATATATATACGTAAATACACAAAAGTTAAACGACTTTCTTAATCAAGTAGATTTAGTGATCAGGAAAGCAAAACAGAAAAGGAAAATAATTCAATACATGAGGAGAATTTTGAGAGGTTTCAAACTTGCCCCTTAAAACTATAATATAGAGAGAATACTACTTTATAATTTTTAGAGATTGTTTTAATTCTGTGTTTCATTTTTATAAGCTGATATTGTAATCAATTTTTGTATGGTAGATTCTTTTCTGGTTTCCTAGCCAATATTTGGTACCCGCTTTAGGACCAGGCTAATCCGGATTCGCACTGGAAAGTCCTATTTTGGTGGGACAAAGGGCTCCCTACCAAAGGCAACTCCCCATGACTCGAACCAAAGATCTCTGATTAAGGATAGAGGAGTACTTACAATTCAATCACTTAAAGTTTAAGTTAGAAAAAATGAAAAATTTAACTTTGAGTTATTGCATTATTCCAATTTTCGGTGCCTGTTAAGTAATTTTAACATTCAATTAACTCAAAAGTGATTTCAATTCCTGAAGTTAACCAAAGTTAAACTGCTCTTGATTTGAAGTTTTACCGTATCTCAATATTTTATCTTATTATAGTAAATTATTACTCTATATTTCATGTTAATATATTAGACTTACTCTGAATAGGTTGTTGTATATTAGTTTAATATGATAGTGTAGAAAAATATACACGTCAATACACATAAGCTAAATGGCAAAAATTGCAAGGGTATCAACTAAAAGCTTGAACTATGGAGAAGCGTTTTAGAGAAAAGGTTTTAGAATAAGTAGAGGTCCAACTGAATGTACATTTTAGCCAAAAAATAAAAAGTGAAGCTGAGATGAGACTAGAGGGAATTGTGGTGCCTAAATGTAAACAATTCAGAGATCTAGGCTCGATGTTCCAAGAGAACGGTATATGATTGATGAAGATATTACTCATAAAATCAAAATAGGATGGTTGAAATGGAAAATGCGGCAGGAGTATTATTTGATAGGAGGATTTACCTACCAGTGAAAGGCTAGTTCCGGCTAGTTCCATAGAACGGTAGTAACGGCAATATTATACGGGAGTGAATGTTGCGGGTCCGACATATACACAAGATAGGTAGAGCATAAATGCTGATTTTAGGATGGATATGCCGTCATAAACGTTACACAACATTAAAAATGATCACATTCGTCAGAACGTGCAAGTAACACCCATGGAGGATAAGATAAGAGAAGATTGTTTGTGATGATTTAGAGAGGTCATACAACAACCACTAGATGCATTGGATTGTAGGTATGACATATGGTGACCGGAGGTGTTTAAATGGACGAGATAGACCTAAAATCACATAAAATGAAATTGCCTAGAAAGACACTGCAGGTGATAATTATACTTATTTAAATTCTACTTTATTTCTCTCCACCAAGAAAAAAGAAAAAAAAAAAAAAAAACTGCAGCTGATGATTATACCTACCTTCAGTCGGACCTCCAACCATCAATCACCCACCATGATGCTTGAAGTCTGCCTACAGGATTGATATCTTTGTTGCCTATACTTGATCTTCTGACCCGCCATAGTCTGAACCTATGCTGCGCGGACTCTCCAAAATGTAGCCGCACACGTGTCGGATCCTTCAAAAATGCATTACTTTTAGAGGATCCGACACGTATCCTGCCACATTTTCGGAGAGTCCGAGCAGCATAGGTCTGAATCCCTGGATCTCTTTACAATCAAATATCATTTCCTGAACGCAAGTTTATTCATCTCATTCCCGATCAAATTCTCAAATTGATATTTGTCATGTTGAAAATCCAAAGAGATTAAACTGCCAACACCATTGAAAATGTTCGAGGGCTGAAAAACAATCTGTAGCTCTGCATCTCCGCAACCCAGCCTCAATGTTGCAAAGTATTAGCCTATTGCCTCAAACAAGTCTTTAATAAGATTGGAAATGTACAGGTCTTCAATATGATTGTGCCGAAGAATAATCAACTCCCATTTCTTGGCCAAGTGGTTCTGACCCTTTTTTCCCAACTGCAGCTTTTAAGATCTTCACCATCTACAAAGTCGGAGAATATAATTCCTCTAGGGTCTTAGAACTAAGGCCCCACAATGGTACACTTAAACATTGAAATAGCCAAACTCTGTCTCGGTCAAAGATCTGAACCACAAAGACCATTATATATGTCAATAAACAATCATGTTTGAGTAATTGAACAGAAAAACTAAAGAGCAATATAGCACGATAAATGAATGCGAAGACCGACAATGAGATAGCAAAAAGGGTTTTTGCTTGATAAATTGGAACGAATAAGGAAACATCTCAATTTCTTACCAATAAAGGAGTCATTCCTCACCCAGTTTCATGCCATGTTTCCAACAGCCTATTTACATCACGGTTATCATCTACAATTTTCCTCTAAACTACAAGAAATCTGAACCTTTAAGAAAGAAAAAAAAGGAATCTTTTTGGTGTCAGAGCACCGCTTTGTATCCCTCCAAAATGAGCAAATCTACCATTTCAGTCTTATCTGACAGAAGTCCATTAAACTTGTTGAAAGTTTTGCTGGGACACTGTTTGCTTCGGAGAGTTTCAAGACCAACAATGATCAGCTAGTAAGGTGAAGAAGACAGCAGCCTTGGATGCAGTATAGCGAAAATGACATTTTCAATGAGACACCAACTAGAAAAAAGTCAACTTTTGAGATCCTCCACCACCACCAACATGCCATCAACTATGTCTGTAGTGAGAACCTATGAAAAAATCCATCTAGCATAAGCAAGAGCAACATCGAGAGAAGGAACAACAGTATATAAATTGTAGCATTTACAATGGAAAGGTACAAAAGACAAGGATGGAGCAAGGTCAGAAAGCACACACAAATTCACAAGGGAAGAATAGGAGAGCATCATATAGAGTAACAAACATAAACATATACTGAGTAATGTGGAAAAAGATAGATTACAATATGGTCTTTGAACATCTCAAGGCTTCTGTGAGAATCAGGATCGAATGCTAGTATTGAAACAAGCAAAAGTACAAATGTTGATATCTTGACCTTTTGCTAACAGGCAAGGCATGCAACCGTGCCATAATCCTATAGGCAAAGTACTTACAAGTGTGAATCGAGTTTCTTCAAACCTGGTCGACACTATTGATTCACCATCCATTTCACTATCATCGCAAAGACATTTTATATACAAAATGTTTCTTACATCACTTTCCATAGTTTGAATCACTTCGGTCGATGCATGAGAAAATCCATCAGCTATTAAATGCTATATTTTTTAGAGATGAATTTGCCTCACTATGAGACAATGTTAGAAAATCCATCTAGAAATGTCACCTGCTCCACCACTGCATGTAGCCACAAACTAGAGCAACAGCAAAGTGGAATCATGTATTCTGCATCTGCAATGACAACATCAGCTAATGATCTTGATTGTATGCAACACTTTGACTTGGTTGTTTAAATTGTTTACTAGAAGAAATGGGATTTTGGTCATATTTAAAAAGTCAGTAAATATAGACTTCTCATGGAAAATAGCTTCCGTCTTATTTCATCTTTTGAGGGCCTGGCTAATCCAGCTTGAGGCTTGTTAGTAAGCAACCAATTACAAGCTTTGCAAGGGAGAAGATGCCACTACAAGTGATAACAGTGCAGACATATCTGATGTTTTTAATGGCAAAAGAGAAAGGAAAAATAACCAATTAAAAGCATTTCAAAATCTGTGAGGAAACCAGAAGAACGTTTCCCAAATGAGGCAAAGTTGCAGGTTTGGCTCCGTATGAGGTGATTTATATAAAATGATAAAAATTATGAAACGCGATAAACTGTAGATGCATTCAGTTTGCATACGTTCCTGACTTAGTGTACTGAGAGATGAGGGAGAGGGAGAGAAGTTCATCCAATAGATTAGTTGTGTAGAATCCTACAGAACCAATGCTCCATCAATACCATTTGAGTCTGTCAAATGTCAATGATTAACATACAAAAATATCTGATTCTTTTTTTATTTTAGAGTCTATCAAATACTTTATATATGTAAAATTTATAAAATTGCTAGTACAGAAGACATAAATGTCTTTACAGTTTCAGAAAATTAACAAAATACTGCGCAAGATACGGTCTTTTGTGCAAATGCTATAACTGGATAGCCACTTCACCTGACCAATGTGTTTTAGTAAAAACCATCAAGCCACCAGGGTCTATCTTCGATACATTACTTTGACCATGAGCAGGTCTTTTGAACATTAGAGGTCAGACCTCATGAATCATTCAACAGTATAGCTAAAACCATTCTAAGGAGCAACTTACAGGATGGCAAAGCTGTACAACATTACCATCAGTGAAGGCATACTTCATAGTAATGTTTACCTTTATGTATGAGTTGCTCAAACTCAGATTCCTTTTTTTTGGTCATCCAGCATCATAGATTTTGCTTTTACTTTTCTTCAGCAGCTCTGATGTGGAACTCTAGATAAAATTTGGTTCAAGACCTACCAATAGTCACGACAAGAGCAGAAACCTCCTTTAAAATGGTGAAAACGAGTGGCATCCCTAACAATAATTTCTCGCCCTACAAGCTTGGAGATAAATTTGATTGCTGAGTGACAATCATTACAAACTCTAAGGTTCTTCATGATCCTTAAAGTAGTGTTCTCCGGGGTATTTATTAACCCAAATGCAATTGCAAGCTTCTCGCTGTGATGTCTAAGAATCTGCTCTTTCACCTCATAATCAAGATCATGCAGCACTGACTCGGTGTGTGGAATGAATCCCATCTTTTTTATATCTTCCCAGATTTTTTCTATTGTCTTGTAAATAGCATCTCGCTGCGGATGAAGCCCGTCATCTACCCCAAAGACATGGACTACATTTTTTAATTGAATCCAGCTAAATCCTTGTTCTTTCTTGACCTGTCTATCCTTCATTGATTTTCTGATCTTGGCAGCTTCCTCCCATTTTCCACAAGCAGAATAGACATTAGCAAGTGCTGAGTAGGCTCCACTATTTTCAGGATCAATTGAAAGTAATCTGTCGGCTGCAACTTCTGCAAGCTCCACTTTTTTGTGAACCCTACAAGATGCTAAAAGTGAACCCCATGCAATCACATCTGGTTCAATTGGCATCTTGTCTATGAAGTCTTGTGCTTCTTCTAGCAAACCAGCACGACCAAAGAGGTCAATCATGCAAGCACAGTGGCTGGAGGTGGGTTCAATTCTGTGCATCTCGTTCATCATTTTGTAATAAATACGACCTTGAGCGACCAATCCTACATGTGTGCAAGCAGTAAGAACACCAACATATGTGATATGATCAGGCTTCATTTCAAGTGCAAGCATATCCTGAAACAATTGTATGGCTTCAGCTCCAAGTCCATGCTGAGCTAAAGCTAAGATCATGGAAGTCCAAGAGACCGTGTCTCTGTTCAGGCGTATCAAATCAAATACTCTCCTCGCACAGCTGATATTTCCAGCCTTGGCATACATAGTTATCAGGGCATTTCTAACAGAAACTGATAATGCTTCCCCTGACTTAATGGCTGCTGAATGGATTTGCTTACCATGATTTAAGGATGCCACGCTTGAACAGACACTCAACATTGCTGCTAGAGTATAATTATTGGGTTCTGGCCCTTCTTTAACCATTGACCTGAAGAGTTCCATTGCATCATCATTAAGGCCATTTTGAACGTAACCAACAATCATGGCTGTCCAGACAACCACATCACGGTCCTTCAATGAGTCAAAGATCTTCCTTGCTGGACTTATATTACCAAGCTTTATGTACCCATCCAGTAGAGCAGTAAATGCAATGACGTTTAGACTGGACTCCCTATTTTTCTCCAAAATTTTTCGAGCAATGTCTACGCCACCGCATCGGGAATACATGCAAATCAAAGAATTCTCAACAGCTCCCAACGTCTCAAATTCAGTTCTGATAAGATGAGCATGGATTTGTTTTCCTACATTTAACTCCCCAAGATTAGCACACGCTGATAAAGCACTAGCTAAAGTATATCTATCAGGTCCCAGTGAAGATTCTTTAAGCATTCTAGAAAACATATTAAGAGCTAGAACGTCAAAGCCGTGTTGATTATAGCCTGTAACCATTGAATTCCACGAAACTATGTCATGCTCATGCATTTGCTCAAATTGTGCCAGTGCTAAATCCACCCGACCAGCCTGCATATGCAACGAGATCAACGCATTCCAGCTTGAGGTGTTCTTCACAACTATCCTGTCGAAAACATTTCGAGCTGCATTTGCATCACCTGACTTGGCATACATATTCAACAGAGAATTTGCCACGGAAACATGACGACTCAACCCAAATTTAACAACAAAGGAGTGAACTTTCTGGCCCTCGTATAGTGCTCTAATTGCAGCACAAGAAGCAAGAACACTTGTAAACGTGTACTGGGTTGGCAAAACATCAGAAGCAACCATCTCAAGAAACATCTGAATTGCAACCTGAAAACGACCAACCAAATTGTACCCAACAATCATAGTAGTCCACGAAACAGAATCGCGATAAGGCATTTCCTTAAATATCAAATATGCTTCCTTAACCGAACCTTGTTTTGAATACCCAGATAAAAGAGTATTCCAAGAAGAAGTATCTCTCACAGGCATTTCATCAAACACTTTACGAGCATATGATAAAAACCCGGTTTTTGCATAACCATTAATGATATTATTCATAAGGAAAACGCCTAAATGGAGGCCGGATTTGATTATTTTGCCATGGATTAACTTTATGGAAAACGGTTTTTTTGTTTTCAGGCTATCTTGGAGAAGTGATACGTAGAAATGTGGCTGAGAGCCAAAGGATTGTGAGGTTTGATGATTCATTTGAACAATAATAAGGAACGATTATGCAATTTAGATTTTGTTTTCCGTTAGTTTCATCACTTTTTAGTTTTTCTTAATTTAATTTTGAAGTTCTAAACATATATGAACTGGCGGGACGAGACAAAGGGCCTTATAATCTGTTAGGTTGCGAACTTTTTCTTAACAAGAAAAAACAATGTTTCAGTTTTCTTAGTTTATTTTCCAATTCGAAGACAATTAATCTAGAAAGGATTAAAATATATCATTTTCTTATTTAACCACTTTTTTTAATATTTACTAGTTAGTCATTCTGTATGGTTAAAATCGGACCCACCCGATTTTAATAATTAACCAAGACCAGGGGGGAGGATCGAGGATCAGCCCCATAGCATATCAGACCAAGACATGAGGATAAAGTACCGACGGGATTCGAGGTACCTGTCAAGATCGAGAACAGTAATGATCAAGGTCGAATGGGATAGACATCGCGCAATACCGAATATATATATATATATATATATATATATATATATATATATATATATATATATATATATATATATATATATATATATATATAAAACATAATAACGGAACGGAGAGATATTCGTGATTGGTCGAAGATCATGGCGGAAATCTCGAAACAGATCAAATTAAGGGTGGTGGTTTAGCTAATCATGGGATTTCCTTCTGTATTAGAGTTATACCGTAAATAGGATTCCTCTACTATATAAAGAGGGTCTTAACCATTTATAAGGACCTTACATTCACGCATATCAAAGCAATATATCACATTTTTAACCCTTGCAAACTCTGTTGTTTAGTTCATACTTTCACTAGCTTGTTCAATTGGTTCGAGGGCAATTAACTCGCGGGTCATAACTGTTCATCATATTGGTTTGCTTTATTTTACTGTTTATATTTATCATTTTGTGTCAAGTAAAATCACATATCCTTAAAATCACTTATAAGTTTAATTGTTATCCGTTTTTAAGGGTAAACACATTCTAAATAGGAGAAAAACATAGTATAATACAATAAGAACAAGCTTCTACTCTAAAGTAGTTGAGAGCAGTTATATGAATTTTTATATCCATTTCGCTCTATTCGGATCTACTTTATAATCAACTCTAACTTTTATAACAAAGATTAATTAATCTACGAGTACAAAGTATTAAGAAAAATTGGATGTTGCTTACAGTTGTTCACACACGAAACTCGTTGATAAAAGGCAACTTATAGATATGTTTACGAAGTCAAGAGCAACTCATCTGAGCCGGCACGCAACAACTGTATAAATTTTTTATCGACTAAGTTCACAAGTTGGAGATAAGCGGAAATAATTAAGCCAGTGCATGTGAGTTCTTTTTCTAATTAACTCCTTGTTCGAAAATGTATAAAATAATGTCTAAAATTTCTGCAGCACATTTTCCAGTCAAAATAGCATGGTATAGCCAGTTTTCGAATTGGTCAATCAAAAATAGTCACCGTTTACGAAGTCAATGAAAAATAGCCATTATTTGCTGCAACAGAGACAAGTCCCGTATAATATACGGGAGTTCGGGTGCATCTGTTTACGAACTCCAGCATATTATGCTAGACCAATACACTTTGCTAACTCCTGTATAATATACGGAAATCTGGAGCACCGATGCTCCAAACTCCAGTATATTATACTGGACATTTATACTTGCTGGAACTCCAGTATATTATGCGGGAGTTCCAGCATAATTATACTTGAACTCCCGTATAATATGCGGGCGTATTTTCCGGGTTTTGAACAGTGTTTTCGCTCAGATTTATCTTTACATGAACAGTGGCTAAATTTCGATTACTTTTGAAACTGTGGCTATTTTTGAATGACCAGTTGTAAATCTGGCTATTTTTAAATTTCTCCCCATTTTCCATTAAACAACTTTAACCTCTAATGGACACATTTTCAATGTGGGCTTGTGCCTTTTTTCAGTTCTTCATTTTCTTTATTATTATTATTATCATTTGCACACAAACGACCCTTCAAAAGTTTCAAGAGCAGGGACTGAGGTAATTTGTACAATTGATGAGACAAACAAATGGTAAAAGAACTTAACTGGAGATGTCATCTCTCTCTTTCTAATTGTTTGCAACAGAATATCATTGCTGAAAGAGAAGAAAAGTGTAAGAGAATCTACAGATGCAAACAGGAAAACTTCAAGGCTAGTTCAATGAATACAACTATTTGCAAGAGACACCCTCTTGGTACAGCATCAAGAATCACTTTTTCTGAAGGAATAGGTAATGAGGTTCACGTGCGAATCACGATTTGAATGTTTCATGTTCTATCTTGAACCTGTGACAGGGAAATGAAAAGGAGAAAGTATCATAAAATAAGCACTCTGACATCAGTAGTTTCTTCGATATGGATATCTATGAATACCAGGCAAACTACTAGACTATTTATAGGAGTAATAAAATTTGTGTTGCTTTAAGCAATAGAAAATAAGAGAAAGGAAAAGGGATTTTACAGTGGAAGTGAAATAATTCACGTCAAATTTATCTCATCTTTCTTCTTTTTTTAGGATTGTTAATCAAATCTATCTCATCTTTTGCTGTTAAACAAAATGTAGACAATGGACGATCACGACACAGCAATTTTTAGACTTACAGGTTAATGTTCTTGTTTAGTTTTCACTTCAAAGGACAGAACGCTGGTTTTGGAAGGAACTAAGTATACTACCTCGAAATGTGCTAATAATATCTAGAACCTCTTTAGGAATTCATGAATAGCATTCATATGCAAATGTAGGTGATCTAGTCTCCTCGAGGAATACTTTAAGGCTTAAGCAACAGGTTTTATAAAATTCTAACTTGATAACCAGAAAAACAGATAGTGCACCTAAGGGCGGGGCCTAGTGGTTAATAAAGTGGGTGAAACTTTGGAGACCAAGTTTCAAATCCTAAGAGAGACAAAAATGTTAGGTAGTTTCTTCCAATCTGCCTAAGCCTTGGTGGGCTTTCTGCTGGTAGGAGATAGCAGATAACCAGTGGAATAGTCAAGGTGCACGACCCTCACACAACTTTTACAAGGGAAAAAAAATCAGATAGCTCAGAAATGGAAACTCACAAGCACCTCTAGTTTTCACAATGCCTCAACAGATTCTTACAAACAAGTTATTCAGCTGTTGATGGGAGTCAAATCAATGTGTTGGTTCCTAGAAAGTCCAGGATCCCAAATTCTCGAAAATTGTTCTTAAAGTGCATAGGCAGCCTTGATCAGGATTAATAGTGATTTGGTTCACGATGATTCTTACTTTTTTTTTCCTTTCCTTTGGTGACTTTCTGAAGAGAACAGATCATGCAAGTTTAACTGCACTACTTGAAAAAGCACTCATTGACAGTCAAATGCATATTCACCTTGTAGTTCTTACAAAGTGATCCTTGTATGCTACTCCCTCCGTTCCAATTTATGTGAACCTGTTTGACTGGGCACGGAGTTTAATAAAAAATGAACTTTTGGAATTTGTAGTCCCAAACAAGTCAAAAAGGGGACCAGAGTATTTGTGTGGTTATAATAGCTTCTCATTAAGGATAAAATTATAAGTTTAAGTCAAATTGTTTCCAAATTTAGAAAGGGATCATTCTTTTTGGAACGGACCAAAAAAGAAATAGGTTCACATAACTGGAACAGAGGGAGTAATAAAATATGTGACGAAACACATCAAAAGAAACTATTAAGATATGCAAAAGACTTATGTATAGTCCAAGAAATAGCGAGAAAGGTACCAGGGAGACAAAAAACAGTCCTTGCAGTTCCATATATGATTTACTGAGAGCCACTAAAAAAATCTCATCTTTGTCTGAGAAACGAGTGCTTCAACCAGCTTTTCTAACTCCAACCCACTCTTTCTTAACTCTTTCTTTTCACTTAACGACCCCTCTGCTTGTTCAATCCTTTATTATCACCAGCTGCCTTTTGGCTTATAGGTCCAGTCCCAAAGGCACCCAAAGCATCAAGAAAGAACTTTTTGTTGGGGATAATCCCATCTTTGTCCATACATGTCAGCAATTTTTGTACTAGCTCCTTCATATCAGCTTTAGTGTAGGCCTTATATAGAAGTTTATAGGTTGAGGAATCTATCGGGAAAGCTTTGGCTGAATGAATACTCTCAAAGAGCGCGTCGGCGTCTACGGGTAAACCATTCATGCAATAAGTATCAAGCATTGAATTCAGTGTTGAAACCTTCTTTTCCTTTTCAGATTCCACCACCCTATCAAATAGTGCTCTTGCTTTCGAAACACAGTCGCAATGCCCATACATCATAATGAGGCACTCATATGTGATGTAACTTGGCCTATAACCTAAGTCAGTCATCTTCTCAAGAACTAACTCTGCTTTCTCTCTAAGCCGTGCTTTTCCGTAGTTTGTTATCATTGAGTTGAACGTGGGAATGGTAGGTTTTTCTTTGGATCGAAGCAAGCTTTTGAAAACTTGTTCCATCTTCTGAAATTCCTGCTTCTTCCCATATGAATCAATCAATATGTTAAAAGTAATGATATCTGGTTTCAGCTCATTACTCTTCATTCGAGAGAGAACATGCTCCATTTCCTTGATCATCCCATTTTTCCCATAGGCATCCATCAGACCATTAAATGTGAATATATCAGGAGTGACTATGCTCTCCTCAAGATCTTTCAATAGTGCATCTACCTGTTCCACATTTTTTGCCTGAGCAAAAGCTCTCAAAAGAATGTTGTAGGTAACAATACTTGGATTACAACGCTCCATTCCCTTCATCTTCTCAAAGTAACCCATAGCCTTTGCCAAGGCCTTGGATTTGTCTCGGGAGTGGAGATGGGCTGAAATGACTGCATTGTACACTGAGGTATCTGGCCGACACCCACTATTACGCATTTCAGAGAACAGCCACATTGCCATTCTGATCTGCCCTTTCTTCCCCATTACTGATATCAACTTTGAGTAAACCCCATTATCCGCTATATACCACCGTTGTTTTTGCATCCATCTGAAAACCTATATATATTAGATTTATAAGTGAAACAACTGCTCTGCAAACTAATTCTACTTCAGAGAAGTCGGTCAAAAAAGGCATTCCATGTTGATAATTAAAGAAAAGGTTAGGCATTCTGAAAATTCTCTAGTTACCCAAATTCTTTTTCAAGTATAAACCATAAAAACATATGACAGAAACCACCACCTTCTACACACCCAAGAAAACTCCAACATAAAAGTTGAACGCAAACCCATAAATGGAAATTTGAACCTAAACCACTCGATGATAGCATTTCCTCAACCTCTACACAACAGTTTTAATGTCATGAACCTTTTGAATTTGCACATGATATTTGATGTTCTAGTCCATTGACGTCTTCGAAATGCATAAACCTTTGCACCAAGTGCCGAGATCATATGCAACACACCTACCTATTTGTGCGTATTGCCGATGGCAGAGAAATCTAAATAGCTTGATCAACACACATTCATTAGTCAATTCCAAAATACCAATCAATCAACTACATCTCAACCGCAAACTAATTCAGGTAGGTCACGAAAACCCTCTGAATCCATTTTGTTCTATTCAGCCTATCTCATTCCAATATTGAATAATTTGTTCGGGGTCCCTTAAGACAAGGGGTTCTAGTATCCAACAGTGTGGTTTAATGGTCAATTAAATAGGATGTCTCAGGTTCAAATCTCAGAGGAAGCAAAAATGCAAAATACACTAGGTGATCTCTTTCCATCTGCCTAAGCCTTGGTGGACAAAGTTACCTAATACTTGTGCTGGTGGTAGGAAGCAGGTACCAATAGTAGAGGTGACTAGCTCAGACACCTACCATCATTTATTAAAAAAATAAGAGACTAGGGGTTCTTTCAATCTCACACTTATCTCTATATAGGCATTCAAGGTTAACACTTAACAAATGGAAATGCAAGTTTAACGTAAATGAAGGTGCTAACCTCAAGGCATTGAAGCCAATTATCAGTTTTGCCAAGTTCTTCAAAGAGCAAGAAACAGTGTTCAGTCCTCACAAACTTAACATACTTGTTCAGAGTGCTCACTAATGGCTTCTTATCACTGAAATTCTTCATCAGCAAAGTTACCAGCTCCTGTGCCTCGGATGACCCGATACGGCTCATGGTACCCGACTTCCTCCCGGGTCGGGTCGACACACAACGGATAACATAGAAAACGGGTCTCTTGTAAGTGAAATTTAGCCATGGATTGTGGGTCAGTTTGGGTTGTTGAAATGTTGGTGTAGTAGTAGTTGAAGAGGTAAACTGAACCGACCCGGAATAAGAAAATAGCAGGGTCATTGTTGGTATTTTTTTTATTGGTGTAATTAAAGTGGAAATTGACTGTGCATTGGATTGGAGGGTAGTTTTATGGGGGTAGGGGTGAGGGAGATAATGGTGAAAAATGGAGAGAGGAAGTGAGCAGATATTGCAGAGAAGTAGTGGAAATTTTCGGTGTTCAACTTTCAGTTCGGAGCGAAGGGATGATGTGCAGTAAATGACGATGTTGTCCTTGAATCGGCCAAAAGGTCAAAAAAATATAATGGATCACACTTTGAATCGGGGGATTTGAACCCGACGTGAATCGAACACGCAACCTTCTGATCTGGAGTCAGACGCGCTACCATTGCGCCACGGATCCTGCTGTTATTCAATTATATTGTTATTTTTACTATATATCCATTCACTTGTTCTTGTTATTACACCATCTTCATAAAGTATAAATGGCTATTTGGCTTGATGTTAAAGATTATGGTAGATCGTTAAAATGACACCAGTGCAAAAATGTTCAACA
Organism: Nicotiana glauca; assembly: GCA_026770625.1. Lineage (NCBI taxonomy): Eukaryota > Viridiplantae > Streptophyta > Magnoliopsida > Solanales > Solanaceae > Nicotiana > Nicotiana glauca. Next base: position 29,889 of record MU723551.1, read on the forward strand.
TAGGAAACCTTTGGATTATACAAAGAAAATTAAGGACCCGTCTGTCTACACATATTTTATCTTTTTCTTTTTTTCAATTTTTGGAAATTTTTAGAAAATGAGTTTTTCAAAAAATTTAGAAATTTTTGTTTCCCCATTCACAAAAACGCAACATTTTTCAAGTGAAATGAACGTCTAAATATAATTTCAAATTCCAAATAAAAATTTTCAACTTAGTTCCAAATACTACTTATTTCAAAAATTACAATATCATGTTCAAACGCCTATTAAATATCTACCTAATTAAATTGGGATTGAGGCACAATGTTGCGACCAAACGCAGACGCAAGTATACGTGGTCGTCAAGTAATAAAGTGATAAGATAGAGTGTCTAACCCACGAGGACGTGTTATAAACTATTAACTAAATTAACAACAACAACAAGCCTAGTGAAATCCCGCAAGTGGGGTCTGAGCAGGGTAAAGAGTAAGCACACCTTACCCCTACCTAATGAATGTAAAGAAGTTATTTCCGAAAGACCCTTGGCTCAAAGGAAATAAAAATGAAGCAATAAACAGACAGTAGCAACAACCAGGTAATTAGACATAGGCGCAAATGGAGATACGTGCAACAACAGATATTTAAGACTATGACACTATTAAAATAGATACAGTCTTGGTGGAAATAATGACATAGTGTGAAATAGCAAGGGTCTAGGCATAGCGAAAAACAAGACTGGTACTAATACTACTAGGATGCCTAGATGAAACTCTAGACTGTCTGTCAACCCACAACCCTAATCCTCGACCTCCACACCCTCCTATCGAGGTTCATGTCTTCGATAAGCTGAAGAAGCGTCATGTCTTACCTAATCACCTCACCCCCAGTGCTTCTTAGACTTCCATTTACCCCTCATCTATCCTACCATGGTCAATCTCTCATACCTCCTAACCGGGGCATCAGGGTCTCTCCTCTTCACATGCCCGAATCATTTTAGCCTCGATTCCCGCAACTTATCCTTTATAGAAGTCACACCTACCTTGTCCCTAATTTACCCGTTCCTACTCTTATCTCTTCTGGTATGTCCATGCATCCATTTAAACATCCTCATTTTCACTACTTTCAATTTCTGAACATGAGATTTATTGACTGGCCAACACTCGGCTCCATACAACATGGCCGACCTAACTATCGCTTTATAGAACTTTCCCTTAAGTCTAGGTGACACATTCTTGTTACACAAAATACCAAAAGCGAGCCTCCATTTCATCCATCCCGCTCCAATACATTATGCAACATCCTTGTTGATCTCCCTGCTACCCTGAATCACATACCCAAGATATTTGAAACTATCTCTCCTGGGGATGACTTGTGTATCCAGCTTCACGTTCACTTCTGCTTCCTAGGACCCAACACTAAACTTATACTTCAAGTACTCAGTTTTCTTCCTGCTCAACTTGAAACCTTTAGACTCCAGGGTCTGTCTCCACACCTGTAGCTTGACATTAACCCCATAACACGTCTCATCAATCAATATTATATTATCTGCAAATGACATACACCATGGCACCTCTCCTTGAATGTGCAGCGCCAACACATCTATCGCCAGAGAAAATAAAATGGGCTAAGAGCTAATCCTTGATGCAACCCTATCTTTATAGAGAAATAATGTGATTTACCTCCCAAAGTCCTTGTCCGAGTCCTAGCTCCATTGTACATGTCCTTAATCACCCTGATATACGCTACCAGAACACTGCTAATCTCCAAACATCTCTATAAAATCTACCTAGGGACTTTATCGTAGGCTTTTTCTAAGTTAATAAACACCATATGCAAGTCCTTCTTCCTCTCCCTATACTGTTCCATCAACCTCCTTACTAGATGAATAACTTCTGTAGTCGACCGCCTTGGCATAAAATTGAATTGGTTCTCCAAAATAGACACACTACTTCTCACCCTACTCTCCACCACCATTTCCCAAACTTTCATATTGTGACTTAGCAGCTTGATACCCCTATAGTTATTGAAATTATGCATATCACCCTTGTTCTTTTACAACGGGAATATCAAACTCCGCTTCCACTCTCTGGGCATCCTTTTCATCCTAAAAATAGCATTAAACAAATCAATAAGACACTCCAAGCTCGCTCGGCCCACGTTTTGCCAAAAATCTATCAAAATATCGCCAGGTCCGGTCTCCCTACCCCTATTCATCTTCCACATAACCTCTTCAACCTTAATATGTCTACAACACCAGAAATCACGCTGGCTTTCCGAGTCCTCTAACATCCCAAGCTCATTGATCCTATCACCATCCTCGTTGAAGAGTTTAGTATGTCTGCCACCTATGCCTAATACACACATCATCTACCAAGACCTTACCTTCCTCATCTTTGATGCACCTCACTTGGTCAAGGTCTCGATATTTTCTCTCTCTAGTCTTGGCTAACCGGAACAATTTCTTATCACCACCTCTACCCCTCAACTCCTCATAAAAGCATTCAAATGTTGTAGTCCTAGCAGACGTGACTGCTAACTTCGCCTCTTTCTTAGCCTTCTTATAAAACTCAATATTTATCATTTTCTTCTCCCCATCGATGCTCTTCATTAGTTTCACATACGCTGCTTTCTTGGCTTTCACTTTTCCTTGAACATCTCCATTCCATGACCAGTCCCCTTTGTGGTCCCCAGATAGCCCTTTGTGACCCCTATCACCTCTCTAAAAGCTTCCCAAATGCAGCCAGCAATCATGGTCCACATATAACTAGCATCCCCGCTACTCTTCTAGGCCCCCAAAGCCGAAAACTTCTCCCCTAATACCTGAGCTTTGTCCTTAGTCAAGGTTCCCGCATTAATCTTTGGTTGTTTGTATATTGCTCTTCTCTTCCTTTCTCTCCTAATTTCCAAATCCAGTACCAAAAGCCTATTCTAGGTTGAGAGCCACTCACTTGGTATAACCTTGCAGTCAGAGCATAAGACTCTATCATTCTTCCTGCAGGGAAGGCAACCATCTAAGACATGGCCACCATACTCTAGAACGTGACCAAGTGATCTTCTCTTTTTTAAAAGCCTGAATTAACAACTACCAAATCAAATTCCAGATTTATTAAGCAGGAGATTGTCTAACACTACAACAACAACATTAACTAATAAAAGAGATAACACATGAGGAGGTGGATGAAGCTGTGAGAGATATGCCAAATGACAAAGCTCCTGGAGTTGATGGCTGTCCTATAGAATTCTTTACTAAGCATTGGATGACAGTGAGGCAAGACATATATGAGGCTATTTCATTCTTCTTCCATACTGGTAAAATGAAGCCAGCATGGAACTGTACAGCCATCACTCTGATACCTAAAATCCCAGCACCTACAACAGTGAAAGATTATAGGCCTATTACTTGTTGCACTACTCTATATAAAATTATTGCCAAGATCCTGACTAAAAGAATAAAAAGAGTAATTGAGGTGATTATTGGGAAGTCACGGTCTGCTTTTATAGAAGGAAGTAGCATTATAGATAACATCCTATTTAGTCATGAACTTTTCAAGGGCTATAACAGGAAGCGCCTATCTCCTAGGTGTGTTCTCAAGGTTGATTTTATAAGAAAGGCTTATGACACATTGGACTGGCAATTTCTTAGATACATGCTCACTGATCTTGGATTTCTACAGAAATTCATCCATTGGGTAATGGAATGTGTGTCAACAGTATCCTACTCTCTAGTACTCAATGATGGTCCTACCAAGCCTTTTCAAGCCCAGAGAGGGATTAGGCAAGGGGATCCAATGTCACCATATCTATTTGTTATTGCAATGGAATACTTACAGAGAGAGATGGGCCAATTGTCCACCTTAAAGAAGTTCAAATATCACTCAAGATGCAAAAAACTAGGGGTGACACATATTTGTTTTGCTGATGATTTATTAATGTTTTGTAGGGCAGACACAACTTCAGTAAAAGTAATACAGGAAGCCTTTAACAGGTTTTCTACTATATCTGGATTGTAGGCTAATACAGATAAAAGCTCAATATATATAGCTGGTGTTCTACAGCATATCAAGGAGTAGTTACTTGATCTTACAAGTTTCACAGAGGGAGTTATTCCCTTTTGTCGCGCCCCCTTTTTCTCGCGAAATCGAGTTTATGACATTTAGGAAGACAACTCGTTTCCTTTTGGGAATTGGGTTTGAATGGAAGAGTCGCCACCTAATGATTAAAGTGCATTATGACACTAAATAGGGTTTGAGTTGGGTAATCGGAGATTGGGTAAGGGCTTGAAATTATCCCAAGGGGAAGGTGTTAGGCACCCCTCAAGATCCACTAGCATGGTTCCCGGCCAAACTATTGTTGTTACTTTAGGTGCAAATAACACATAGGCAAGTAAAGCTCCAAGTAAGAGGGGATTTTCACATAATGGTTACAAATAAACAAAGTTGGAAAGAGCTAAAGAAAGCCGATTATTCTTAAAAGAAATAGTTTGAAAACTTTAAAAGAAGCAAAGAAACAAAAGGAAAGGGGTCATAGGTTTATTAATAATATGGATCACCCCACACAACATCCGGTAATCACTCATCAGTGAGATACTACACGTGATGTTATCGTGTGGTTATCATATCCATATCTACCCTTTCCCACCCCATTAAGGTATTAAAGCGCGGAATGGTCTCGTTTACTTATTGCAGGCAATTACTCATCCCAATCCTATCAGTCCCGAAGGCATTTAGGACTACTAATCCTAAAGGGAAGGGGGATTAGGCTTATTTGTAGTTTTAAAAGGCAAAATTCTAAAGCGACATACAAAAAATGTATAGCAAGTTGGGGCAAACACATAACAAGTAAAAGTCTCAGATACACCTCCTTTAGACAGAGAAAGCAAGTAATTAGCATGACTTACACTTACTGTTTAGGGTCTGATTAAAACTTAAAAGTTGAGGCAGACTGATTTATTACATAATTCAGATAAGAAGCCCGAATCAGGCCTGCCTGCTGGTTGTAGTTAATAACAATAGATTCAGTTTATAATTTTATCCTAAGGCTTGTCTAAGTGTTGGACGAGGATCCTATAGGCATGATATCTACTGATTTCAGAAAACCATAAAATAAACTGAATGCGTACTGGTTAAGAAAGGTTGCCATGTTATTAAAGAAAGTCAAGTTTTAGCGAAAAGGTTATAAGTTCTATAGATGATAGCACATCGTTATTACTGGTTTTAGACTTATAAGCGAGTGAAGCGATTCAGACTTGATTAATAGCTCATATAGACATGTTTTCTATGCGTTGTTGATTTTAAACCCTTTTATGGACATGGTAAAATGCAGAAACCTTATGGACATGATATCTAGATGTTGAGTTTCATTTAAGGCCTATGAACAAGCTATCTAATTGTAGTTGATTGATTAAGACCTATAAACATGATTGCCTGATGAAGAATGGATATAAAAGATTCAGAAAGACCTATATGCATCTTTTCTATATGCATATGCAGAGTTCTGATTTCGAGATACTCATGGACATGATTTCTATATGAGAGGATGCAGAATACCTATAGGCATAGTATCTATATGAGAAATGCAGAAATACCTATAGGCAGGATATCTATGTGAGAATGCAGAAATTCAGAAATACCTATAGGCAAGATATCTATGTGAGAATGCAGAAATTCAGAAATACCTATAGGCAGGATATCTATGTGAAAATGTAGAAATTCAGAAATACCTATAGGCAGGATGTCTATGTGAGAATGCATAACTTCAGAAAAACACTTATAGGCAGGATATCTACCATTTGCATACATAGTTATCCATCCCTTTTTCACTAGCCATCCCCAAAAGTTTATTACAAAATTATTACAGCCCAGAATAAAATAAAAGAATACATCAGAAATTAAAAATTACAACCAATGAGAGCCTGATTCATGCTTCATGTCTGAAATATGAGACAAACCAACTCCAAAGATCATGATCCAAAGCCTTTCTCCCATTTGAGTCAGAGTTCTCTAAGAGTCTCAAATGAACTCGGGTAGTGCTTACACCCAAATGTATCATCAGATTAAGACATAGTGCGGTGTGGAAAGAGCCAACCCTTAAATGTCCAAGTTCAGAGGGAACTCAAGGTCCCAAGGCAAGGCTCACAAGAGGGGGTCAGAACTTTAAACTAGGAGAGAGTGAAAGTGCAGGAACAGAATTCTGAGAGGGGAAAGGGGAAAGGAAGTAGTTACAAAATAGTATATATAGGGGTTTAGGGGAAAGGGAAAATTGAAAGAGACAAGGCATGCTATGGGCATACCCAGCAATGGAGAGTGCTAGTTGATCGCAGCCAACTACTCGCTACTAAAGAGTAGGAGAAGAGGGTCGCAATAGCTTTTACCCGATATGAGGGTCGGGATCGAATCCTCAGAGAGCTAGAAGGAAATTCGGGTATCCATTAGGATAGAGTTGCGTGTGTGCTCTTAGATGATCTTCTTTTCATTTTTTGGATCTTTCAGTTATAAACTACCATTTTCAAACTGCTAAATTGAAACTAAATTAAGCTGAAAGATGATTGCTAAAGTTGTATCTAATGGGAAGAAAGGCACTAGGGTCGTGACACTACCTAGGTGGTTAATTGACGGGTAGATGTTACTAAGGATAGATTGACATATTTGGGGCTTATACTATAACCATTTCACAATTGTACCCACTCTCACACCTCTTAGTAGAGAGAGTGATTTTGTCCAATTGACTCTCTCGAGATCAATTGAGTAGGCCAATTAGATCAAGCAACTCGAGTTTAAGTAGGGTGATTACTCTCTCGAGATTTAACCCGTTAATTGGGACTATTATTTCTCATGAGTCCATCCCAATTCCTTGTTGGGTCAATTTTGGGGTCATAAACTCTCTTTCTCAAGAAGAGTCAAACCTGCAAAGCTTGAATCAGTGTTTGCAACCACCAACTCTCAATTAAAAAAATATAAAATCAACCCAAATAGCAAACACCCATAATCAATCTAACCCTAGATGGCAACACCCATCAATTACCCACACTAGGGTTGAGCCACAACCCTAGCTAATGGGTTTAGCTACTCATGCTTGAAAAAGAAAATAAAAAAATAGATGAAGAACTAAGCATATTAATTAATTACTAAAAATAAATTACAAGAATCTATCGTAAAGTTAAAGCTAAAGTGCTAAACATGGCTACAAAACCGAGTCTCATGAGCGCAGCTATCTCTGGAATACAAAAACTGACCTAAAAATGGTAAAATATTGTATTTATACTAGGCTGGAAAAACTAGATAAAAATACCCCTGAGGGGTCAGTGCGGCCGCACAGAATGGACCGCGGCCGCACTAGCTCTTGGACTACACATTTATGCTTCTCTGAACTTGAGGACCGTGGACCGCGTGGAAGTGCACCGCGGTCGCGGAGGGAGTTGGCGCGGTCCGCACATTATTGACCGCGGACCGCATGGCTGGAACCCTAGAAGTCTTCATCTCTCTAAATCTCTGCTTTGCGAACCACAACAAAAGGTAGTGCGGCCGCGAAGTAACCACCGCGGAGCGCGTAACGAGTACCGCGATCGCGTCGCCTTAAGCCAAAATAGATATGTCTCTGAACCTCATGTCCGCGGACCGCACAAAAGATAGTGCAGCTGCGGAGCCTGACCACGGACCGCGAGAAACGTACCGCGGCCACATAGCCTTCAACCTGATTATACCAACTCTCTGAATCTCCTAGTGCGGCTGCATTCACTTTTGCCCAGTCCGCACTAGGTTCTCTTTTCCTTAGATTTCTTGGTCTTTGATACTTGAGCAGGTCTCACTCCTTTTTGAGCTGATCTTTGACAGATCGTTACTTTGTCGATCAAACCTGTAATCAAGCACAACCTGTGAGCATTTTAGGACTATTATGTAGCAATTTATAATCAAAGCATAGGCAATAGGGGAATAAAACACATTAAAATCCTAACTTATCAACTTCCCCAAACTTAAACCTTTGCTTGTCCTCAAGCAAACAAAATAAGACCCACCCCTTAAAGGAAAATCCAAGTAATTCCAGCTATCCTAAAGTAACCTCAACAAGCATCAATTGGGACTAACAATTGCCCTCAATACAAATGCATCATTAACACATTTAAACTTTGAAAAACTATGGATCAAGTGTGAGACAAGAGCATCAAGAGTTGAATTATTACATCAAAGAACTTCTCTTAATTACTTTGGTCATTTGGAACCCAAACTCACACATCCTCAACTTTCCTAAGCAAACCTCACCTTTTTAGAGTATTGACATACAAACCGAGGTTAATGGGAATTCACTCATCTGTCTCAAGAAAAAGGTCACAAGTCCAGCTCTAGGTACCATATGCTTGACCCTCATATAAGTATCCACTAATGCAAGTGTCATTTAACTCAATATCATATAGGGCTTTTGTGGAGTCAATGTGAAGGCTTTTGGGTAAGGGTATGATATGTTTTTGTTCAAGTTGGTTCAATCTTCCCTTAAGCACTTCTTTTGATTCATTTGGCACAATTTACTTGACTCTTTGAGTAATTTCACCTCTTCAAAGGGGTTAAAGAGACACATTGTCAATCTTTCTTATGCAATTCAAAACATTTCTCCTTTTTCTACTTTTTCCACACCTTTTTTCACTTTTGTTTTCCTTGAATCCCTTTTTATTCTTGTTCACATTGGGCTTTCTTTTTTGTTTTTTTTTTCTTTTCTATCTTTTTCATTGCCTTCCTTTTCTTTTGCTTTTGTACCTTTTACTCCTTTGTTTCCTTTCTTGTCTCCCCCCCCAAACTTTGCCATTACTCAAGGGAAGATGTGGGTGCCAAAAGAGTGGGTAGAATTTAGAACGGGTATAGGCTTATAGCATTGGTTCTTGAACGAAGATGGTTTAAGGCTCAAAAGGGTTTAGCTAGGGACTATCTCATTGGTAGGCTATGGAAGTGTTCAAATTATCATTTGGATCAAGGAGAGCCTATAATCACTTCTCAAGTCAAATTTCACTCAAAATTTCGCCTCAACAAACATTCGGGGCAAGTTCTAGACCATTGGCTCGGAACTCGGACTCAAGATTCGATTTCTCACCACACACACTCAAGGATCGCTAAAGACATAGAGTCGGGGGCCCACAACAACCTTAGACACGATTGAGCACACAATAGTCCCGAAAGACCACATGATGTTTGTTTGGTCAATACAAGAATCTCAAGGACACTACTTTCACCATCATAAACACAACCACTTGTCTTTGACCATGGGATCAAAGGCAAATGTGTTAGGCCCAAGTGAAGCTATGCTTGAGGTAGCCTTAACTATAAACTGCTAAAAAACAAAACAAAAAATAAAAACGGACTCAAACCCTTAAGAAGGTTGTCACATCATCCATCATCGGGAAAAGCCACCCGGTTCATACAATACTTCACCCTTGGAAAGAACCGTGGCATTAAGAAAACCAAGGGCTTATTGAAATCGCCAAAAAACAAAACAAAAGGCTGTGAGCCTATCTATGAAGGTAAAAATGAATTTTTTTTACGAAAATAGAAAATAGAATGAATATTTACAATAGGGGATTAGAATATACAACGGGGGATGAATATATACAAAAATGTAACTTTATATACACACCAAATAGAAGATAAAAAGTATGATAAAGGTACTGAATGTAAAGTTATATACAGACCAAAATAGAAAATCAAAGAAACATAAACTAAGTCAACTAATATATACAGTCATCCAGATAAAACAGAAAAGTAGGGTGCACCCCCACGAATAAAAGCTGGCATTCTCCCCAATGCCAATTATCAAAATAAGCATAAAAATCACAAGAAATGATATAGGGGCTTCCTAAGCCTGGTTCGTCTGCATGGGATCATTAGTGGTCCCCAAGTCCTCTATATGTGCGGGAACCTCAGACTGGTTCCCGGTCTCCTGCTACTCAGCTGCTGGGTTTGGGGCATGTTCCTGGACCGACTGGATGTCAGGTGTATCATGTAGCAAACTGGAGGAGACCTCCTGTGGGTCTGGCAACTCAATAACTGCATTAGCTGTACTGGGAAGCTTCCTCTTCTTCCTTGGAGGGCTGGGTGCCTTCTCCTGTTGTGGCTCTGCTACTGGTGCTGTTGCTAGGGCTGGGTCCCTGAATAGCAAGTCTAGAGGCATCTGGTCTGCCAATAGCCTGTCCACATCTGTCCTGAGCTATTTCACAGACTCCTTGGAAGCCCGTGATCTCCGCATCTTCTTGTGCTCCTTGGCAAGCTCCTTCAGAGCATTGCCATGTGAATCTACCACCTTAGACAAGGCAGTATGTGTCTCCATAATCTTTTCCTGGTTCTCCAGGAGCTTCTTCAAAGTGTCCTCAATGGACTGAGGAATCTGAGCTGGCTGGGGTGCTAACTGGGTCTCAACGGTGGAAGATAATGTAGACAACTTGGATGTCACAGCTGACATCTAGTTTTTCAAACTGGCCAGTGTATGGCTCAACTGATGGGCAATGAAAGGATGAGCCCGGGAAGATGGGACCCTCGGGCCAGCTGAAGTATTGGGACCAGCAGTAGAGGAAGGTCCTGGAGGCAAGTCATCAACTATAGTGGCAGCAGTCATGGTGGAAGGCTTGGTATAAGGCTCTACCGCAACTGGCTCCTCAGACTGGAAAGTTGGGGTAGAGGCAGGTGGCTTGTAGCTCTTGTCCTTAGGGTTGTCTGGGCCCTTCATACTGTACCAAGAGTAAGGAGCCACAGGTTTGGCTTTGACATCATATCTCTTCTTCTCCATCTCCAGGTCCTAGAAATACATTGTGAGAGTGTTGGGAAAAGGATAATTTCGGTCATGCTCAAGACCTACTGCAGAAATGACGCGGGACATAACATAGCCCACATTGATAGGGTATCTCGCCATGATAGATGCAACAAGAACAGTCTGGAGAAGTGGAATAGTCTGATCATGGGTAGTGGGGTCAAGTCGACTGCACACAAAAGTCAACCACCCCCTAGCCTCAAAGTTAAAGGTCTTCTTGAATATTTTCGTCCCTGCTTGCAACCACTTTGGAACAGTACCTGAGACTGCCAAGTACTGGGCTAACCATGGACGGACTTCCTCACCCATCTCTAACTTGGCCAGATAAAGAGACTCATCTTCTTCCCTGAACCCCAAATACTCATTCAGATATTTCCCGTCAAACAACACTTTTTTGTTTCTAACCTTGGTCACCTTCATAACCTTGATGATATGGGCAACACTACAATGGAATTCCCTCACCATGTGCTCATTTGCATAAATACATTTCTCCATGAAAAACTCCCAGCCTACTCTAGTTCTAAACTCCCTTTGCATATTAGGGTTGTGGGGTAAGAGGTCATTGTCAATGAAGCTCCTTTCTAGTATCAAGTGCCTCACCAGCCACCACCCCCTAAATTTATGGTAAGCCACTTGGCTCACAAATCTATCTTCCCACTCTCCGTCTTTCCTAGTTCGGGCAATTCCCCCAACCTGAGGGTCACCACCCTCATCTCTGCTTGCACTCTCCCTAGATAATGAAGATGTGGGGGAGGTGGAGTCATTCCCGCTACCAGCTGCTGACTCGTCAGATAAATCTGAAACTACATTTACCGATCTCCTGATAGCTAGTGATGCTGGAGGGGTATCAGTTAGTTGGAAGGGGCTGGTTATGTGAGTTGGGGCTGAGTCTGAGGAGATGTACTTGGATGGCACATACTCACTCCCCAAGGACTGGGAAGCAGCTTTATCTGCAGCTCTTATCAGTTTTCGGGTCTTTTTTATGTTCTCCCAAGCTTGGGGAGTGAGTTTTGCTACTCTCTTGCCTTTGCCCCCCGGGAGGAACCACTTCTCCTGGGTTGTTGTGAACCTTTGCCGCCTCTTTGTTTAACCATTGTCTGCAAGCAAACACATCTAACATTGTTAGTTTAAGCACAAGCTTTGAAATAGGCATTGAAATGGAATTGTAGAAAGCAGATGAAAAGTTGCAGGATTAGTTGCAGACATGGCACCATGGACCGCGCAAAGGCGACCGCGTCAGGGCGGCCGCGTTGGAGGTACCTCTGACTGCGCAAAGGCGACCGCGGTCCACGCTGGGCAAAGTCCCAGAATATCATCTCTCTGAATCTCCCCACCGCGGTCCGCTCAAAATGGGGTCGCAGCCGCGGTGGGCTAGCGCGGACCGTGCAAAAGTGTAATGCGGCCGTGCTGGAACAAATCAGCTTGCAGTCATATGAACACCGCGGTCCGCACAGAAAGGCAACGCGGACCGTGTCAGGGCACCGCGGATCGCACTAAGGCGACTGCGGGCTGCAGAGACTAAGGTTCACGGGCACTAATTTAGGGTTTCATTTTTGCCATTTTTGTTCAAAATTTTACACCTACTTTGTCCCTACTTAATTGCCCACTCATTAGGAATGCCCAACACACAAACTCAGCATGAAAATTACCCTAAGTTAACAAGTGAATGAAAAAGAAGAATCTATGAGAAGAAAAAGAAGTTAAGAACTACTGGGCAAGAAAATAAATTGAAAATATCAAACTAATCAAAGAAAGATAGATGAAATGTTACCAGATTATGAAGATTGGATGCAAGTATTCAATGCAAGCAAGTATTACGAGCTCAGAAAGGGATGAACAGTAGTTTTAGGGTTCTGAGGATTCAAAGTTCAAAAAGTATAAACTGAGGTCCTTGGGCTGTATTTATAGAAAATGATGTGGGACCCATACTCACCTACTAGCGTGGCCGCATAAAAGCGACCACAGACCGCGCTGGATTTTATCAATTGAAGTTTTGGCAGGCAACCTCCGCGGATAGCATAAAAGCAAACCACGGCCACGGAGGATTACCGCGGACCACACTAAATGGAATGAGGCCGCGGTGAATAACTTCAGAGAGCATTCATTTAGTTCCATACCAGTGTGGACCGCACAATGTGGATTGCGGCCGCACTGGCTTTTGGACTTCATAGTTCTGTTTGGAAGTGCACTGCAGCCGCGGAGGGAGTTGGCACGGTCCGCACATTATTGACCACGGACCGCATGGCTGGAACCTTGGAAGTCTTCATCTCTCTGAATCTCTTTTACGCAGACCACACCAAAAGGTAGTGCGGCCGCGAAGTAACCACCGCGGATCGCGTAATGAGTATCACGGCCGCGTTGCCTTAAGCCCAAAATAGCTATGTCTCTTAACCTCATGTCCACAGACCGCACAAAAGATAGTGCGGCCGCAGAGACTGACCGCAGACCACGAGAAACGTACCGCGGTCGCGTAGCCTTCAGCCTGATGATACCAACTCTCTGAATCTCCTAGTACGGCCGCATTCACTTTTGCGCGGTCCGCTCTAGGTTCTCTTTTCCTTAGATTTCTTGGTCTTTGATACTTGAGCATGTATCACTCCTTTTTTAGCTGATCTTTGACAGATCGTCACTTTGTCGATCAAACCTGCAATCAAGCACAATCTGCGAGTATTTTGGGACTATTATGTAGCAATTTATAATCAAAGAATAGGCAAGTAGGGGCATAAAACACATTAAAATCCTAACTTATCACTAGTATGCCCCCTAAGCCTGCTAGATCACACTATTAGAGGCTAGGATACAAAAGCAGTAAATACACATTGTTGTGGTGCTAAAGATTAAATCCTGACATACCAGTATCAAAGAGACAAATTGAGAAAAGTAGTAGGTCGTGTAAACAAGCCACACTGCAGACAAGAAGAGAGAATACTATTATGTATAAATGTGAGTTCAGAAAGATTGTGAATGTGTGATGGTGTGTTTGTGAAAGTGTCGTGCCTTTATAGTGTGAAAGTCATGCATAAATAAGGTAAGAAAACAGTTAAGAAACTGATTATCAATTAAGAATCAATCACACAAGACTTTCTTTAATTAAGAAATTCAGATTCAAACGGTAAAAGTTATTTAGGGAAAGAAATCAAACAAGCTTCTTTTGTGCAAAGTAGGCAATTAGGGGTTAATACATAAAAAGTTACTTAAGGACATAATTTTGAAATATACGGTTGCACAAATAAGGTAAGAAAATCAATTAGTATCAGGTAAAATCAAAGGCCTGAGATTTTGTAATTATTGGTCCATGAATGAACCAAGTCAGAAAAGCTAAGAAAGGTTTTAACTTAAGTCGAATCACAGGGAAATCAGCAAACAATGGAAAGAAATCAATCAGACCTATTCAGAAGGAAGTCTGAACTAATCATAAATTAAAAAGCTATTTTGGAGGAAAGTTTATCACATATAAAGAGCATACAGACATGTCAAACATGAATGGAAGTGTCGTGTCATTGCAAAGTTAATAGAAAATAGACTACAGAAGCATGGTTGTCACATAGGTTATCCACATAGAAGAGAAGTAACATCTAATAGCATACAAAGATTCCAGTGGAAAAGACCTTAGAAGAGTTTAGCAAAAGTCAGAATCATATGAAAAACAAGGATTTCAAAGCTCAGTTCAGAGACTCGAAATAGGTCTGGAAGAGTTAGGGTTTTTGAAATAAAAACAGTTCAAGCAAATCATACAACCAATGATTTCCAAACTTGGAAGAACCCCCAAATTCTAGGGTTTCTACCATCAATCGAGTGCAGAGATGAGATAACAAGTAATTAAGTTGAAACAAGTTCAGAGGTCTCAGAAAAGAACTAAAACCTTTAACAGGTTCCTTTCAGCAACAAAAACTCATGAGAAACATGGTAGAAGAGTAACATGCGAAACACAATAAATGCTCAAAGAAAACATAGTAGAAGAAACTAGTACGAAACATAATGGAAAATTGATAAGAACAGTAGGAGAAGCATTAGAAGGAACTTTAACTAGAACACAATATAGGAAATTTAATAAGAAACACTCTAGAACACGATAGGGAAAAATATAGTAGAGGAAACACACAAGAACACAGTAGGGAAAAATACAGTAGAAGAAACACACAAGAAGACAGAGAGGCAAATACAGTAGAAGAAACACGCAAAAGAAAGAGAAAATCAGAGAAACATCTAAATATCTCAGAAAAACCTAGATTGGAAAAAGAAATGGTTTTAAAATATAGTTTTTGAAAGAAAAGTCAAGAGAATCGTTAAAAAAGCTTAAGGAGAGCATAGGTCTGGAACAGATCTAAAGAGATCAGAAAAACCTCGAAACTAGGGTTTTCAGAGGAACCCAAACGAAGAGAAAGGCTTGGATCTAAGCAATAGGAGTCGAGACCAGGCTTCGAAAAAGACATAGCTTGCCAAAGCAGGGCCGTAGATGGCCGTGGAAGTTGAGTCAACAAAGGTCTGGATCCAACCCGTCGTGGTCAGGCCACGAGTTTTTAGTTATCCAAACATGAGGAGCCATAGGTGGCTTGGGGGTGGTGAAACCACCATGGGTCTAGGTCAGAAGGTGGCCGGAGAGGATGAACAAAACTCATCGGAGAGGGATGGAGGAGGAAGGTTCTAAAGAGAACCAGAAGTTAGAGATATAGAGATGAGTGAGGGAAAATAAAGGGTATTGGGGGGGGGGGGCGTCGTTAGGTTAAAAAAAGGTAAGGGTGGATCTAGACCATTGATTAAAATTGGTCAACGGCCAAGATTTGATCCGGGTTGGGTCGGGTAGTTTTAGGATTGGGCTTGGGGACTTGGGTCGGATTTTAATTGAAATTGGGGTCCAATTAGGGGTCAGATTTTAGGCTAAATTTGAAATGAATTGGGCTATCATTTAAATAGCCAGTTTTTTCCTTTTAAAATAATAAAAATAGTAAATTAATTTCTAAAAATAAATTGAAAGCACCAAAATGATTTATAATACCTAATTATCAATTTAAAAATGTAAAATCTCATTTTATGAATATGAGAAGAATTTAAACCTAAAAATGGCTAATATTGCAATTATGCAATTCTATCCTTAAAAATACCAAATAAATTTGTAAAAAATGTCTAAAAATACATTAGCTATATTTTTATATAAAAATAAGACTCCAATAAATAAATCACCAAAAATGATAATTTTGGGGATAATTATTGGGTTTTTCTCGATAAAATAGGGTAGTAAATTGATTTAAAAATATTTGAAAAATTAAGGAAAAATATTGTAGCCTTGGAAAATTCTTATATATGCATATGCATGCTATTTGGAAAGGTATTTTACATATATAAAAATATAGGAAAAAAATTGGGTATCAACAGCTGCCCCTCTTTACCCGGGAAAGATGAAAGAGTTGTCGGATAAAGATATGATGGCCAATTTTGACCAAACGAAGGGGTTTGAAAAGGTTTGGCCGTGCCCTGGCTTCTGAGCTGCCTACATATCCATGGTCTTACATGAATCAGGCCATATGTAGTTTAGGATCCATCGGCAGAGTATGCCTGTGAGCACGTGATTTTTACCCTAAGCAAATTATTCCAAAAGTTTCAAATAAAATAATTTTACAATTTTTGTGAATTTTGTTGAATTTTTGTGTTAATTGGTTGCATGATAATTCATATGAAAATACAAAAGTATACATTTGTATTTAGGGATTTAGTTTCACATTTTTAGTATTAATTAGTATTAATTTGTTTTAGTACAAAATAGGAGAAAAATAGCAAAAAATAATATTTTTGGCATTTTTAGTTTAAATTTGTATTAGGTTGCATTTAAATTAGGAATTACTATAATTGAAAATTAAGAAATATAATTGTTAGAGTCAATTTATTTTTGGTTTTATTTTAGCATTTTATAAAATTAGAAGAAATAAATAAATAACAAAATACAAAAAAAAAAAAAATACAAAAGCAAAGTAAATAAAATACAAGAAAACATACAAAAAGAAAACTAAACAAGAGGGCTGCTCATTTGGGCCCGATAACCCCAGCCCAAGGGAATTAACCCCCTTCCCATACCCAGCCCAAATCAACCTCACCCGGTCGACCACCACCTTAAACGAAACGACGTCGCCCCTTCCCTTTTGATCCAGGCCGTCTAGGTTCTTTAATCGAACGGCAACCAATCACCCTCATCATTACATAAAATTGTCTGAACCTCTCACCCCCAATTCCCCATCGTCTCAACCAAACCCTAACAGACTAGCCGCCCCCATATCCCTTCATCGGAGCTCGCCGGCGTCAAAGATATTAGTTACGCCAACGACCATCAAATTAACACCAAAAGCTCCCATTTCCTTCCTCTTTACAACCCTGCCTATGGTTTCCTCCAAATCCCAACCAATCACCTCGAATGTCCGAAACCCTAGTCGCCGCCGGCGAACACCACCTACGCTAATGACCACCAGAAAAACACCATAGCTTCCTCATGAATTCCTCTTCCCATTCCCACCTTTAGTTTCTTTCAAATCTTGCCGGAAACCTTCGAATCTTGATTTTTAATTTCTCCGTCCAAGTCATTACCTTGCCCAAATACCACCAAAATCACACCACAGGACCGCCTTGGCCTTCTCTACACAACCTCCATAGCCAGTTGCCTCGAATCTGGCCATAGCTGTTCAAATATCCATTTAAAATTTTCCGACCAAGAACCCTAATTCAAAATCCTTATAATTTCGGACCGTAATATCCCTAATCATATGTTTTCTTTTGAAAACACACGATTAGGGATGTTACGCGTCAGGAATCTTGGAAGGATTCAGACGATTTGGCTGGCCGGAGTTTCTGTATCAGTAAGTCATCTTTCCCATTTCTAGTTTTGATTAGTTCAATTCTTGTTATATCTTTTAACTAAGTGTAGTTTTAGTTTCCGAATAATTTAATTAGTAATTCCCTTGCTAAATTTCTGTCAATAAATGCATGATCATGTGAGTTCTTAGTTTAATTTCATTCTGTTTGTTTAGTTTGTTTAGTTTTAGTCAGTCAATCGTTAGTATAACTGCTAGGTGTTAATTCAGGTTTAATTAGCTTAATTGATTGGTTTCAGTTGAATATTTTTATAAACTATTGGTTCTTGTTAAAATTGAAGTCCATGCTGAATTTTTTCTTTGATTAGTTAGCTTAATTAGTTGTTTAGTTTGGTTAGTATCAAGTGGGGGCTTTATTAGAGTTTAAGACTTATTTTGGATTATAGCTGAAGATGCTTTCGTTGAGCAGTAATTTTAGGAGGTAATAAGGGTAGTTTGGGCATTGGAAAAGGGTAGTTTCTTTAGGAATAGTAATTTCAAAGTAGGGAAAGGGTAGTATAGGAATTATAATGAGTATAGGACCTTCCGGAATAGACTTTAATATAACATTTCAGCAAATAAGAGATACTTAATTGTAGTATAAGTCAGAAAATAAGGAGTAAAATAGAAATAAAATAGGGACTAAAGAGTAAAATAAAAATCTGAAATTATACCCTAAGTTTGCCTATAAATAGGCATTCATTTTCCTTGTATAAGAAGTTTTTTGGAACCTTCAAATTTCCCTCCCAAAATTCCCCTTCAATTTCAGATCTTATTTTGAAATTTAAACCTTCAAAAGTCAAAGAAAAAACAATAGAAAAAATGACTGAAAATTAAAAACAAATACTGTTCCATTCCATCTCTTAGTTTGTGACGATCCGACCCGTCGTCTCGTGAGTTACTACCCCGTTCCTCCCATTTTCTGCTTCTTTATATTTTATTATCGGTATTGGGTGCATTAGAATTTAATTGGAGTGATTTTATTAAGAAATGAGACACTTAGTCTCTTTTAAGAAGGCTTAAGTTGGAAAAGTAAATTGGATGATGACTTGTGAGTTAGAGGGCTCAGAATTGAATTCCGAAGATTCGGTTAGCTCCGGGTGATGATTTAAGGCTTAGGAGCGCAATCAGACGTAATTTTGGAGGTCCGGTGAAGAAGTTAGCCTATTTTGGCGAAGTTAGTATTTTGACGATTTCCGGTTGATAGGTGATATTTTTATCATGGAGTCGAAATGGAGTTCCGAGAGTTTCAGTAGCTTTGTTAGGTAATTTTGGACTTGTCTGCAAAATTTGAAGTCATTCAGACTAGTTTTGACATGTTTCGGCATCGGTTGTGAAATTTGAAAATTTAATAAGTTCTCAGGCTTGAATCCATGCATAATTGGTGATTTTTATGATATGTGATGTGATTTGAGGCCTCAACTAAGTCCATGATATGTTTTCAGACTTGTTGGTGCTTTTGGTTGAGGTCCCGGGGGCCTCGGGTGTGTTTCGGGTGAGTTTTGAGCGAGTACGGACATCCCGGAACATAGAAAAATGAAGGGGGCAGTAGTGGTGGCGCGGACCGCGCTTCTTCTCGCGCTGGACGCGCGGCCGCGCATGGGAAGAACCTGCAGGGTCACTGGTCCTACTTCGGAAGCTTATAGCTTTTGATCTACAAGGAATTTTGAGGTGAGTCAAAAACAAAAGTTGTATCCCTTCGTGTCTAGTTTCCAGAAAGCTAAAGAAATCGTAATTTGGACATCTATACCGAAAGTTATGGCCAAAGTACTAAAGCCTGTCACTGCAGTCAAATTCCTGGGCGGCCGCGGCCATTTTTGCGCGGACCGCACTTCCTGGGCGCGGACCGCGGTCATTTTTGTGCGGTCAACACTGTCGGAATCCGAGGGGTACTTTATAAATACGAGGTTTTGGATTTTATTTGATTTTTGGACCTAGAGAGCTCGGATTTTGGCGATTTTTCGAAGGTTTTTCAAAAATTCATCGGGGTAAGTGATTCTAACTCAGATTTGGTTAGAGTACATGAATCTATCATTGAATTCATCATTTAATTAGTGATTTGAGATGAAATTTGGGAAGAAAATTTTGGAATCTTTCAAAAATGTAAAATAAAGATTTGAAGGACCTAATGGTGTCGGCATTGGATAAATTTTGTATGGTTAGACTCGTGGCGAGATAAGGATCGTATTTATGTAAATTTTTCTGGATTTCGAGAAGTGGGTCCGGGGCTCGGGTTTTGCAAATTTTGTGATTTTCGATATTTTTCGAGTCTTTTCGATTGGGTTATATTCCCTTAGCCTATTGTAATGTATTCGTTGTGGTTTTGGCCAGATTCGACGCGCGAAGGGGTAAATTAGAGAGGCAAGGGCATAGCGGAGTAGACGTTTGACCGTCTTGAGGTGAGTAATGATTTTAAATGATGCATAGAGGGTTTGAAACCCCGAATTGCACAACATACTACTATGTTGAGATGAGACACGTGTTGTATGACTAGCGTGGGGTCATTTACTATTAGGGATTGTGACTTGGCCCATCCCAGTTAATATTTTATCGCGTATTTGATAAAGATTTACTGTTTTTCACCATGATTTTGGCTTATTGCCATATTTGGACTTCGTGCCAATTACCTAAAATCTTTTGTGAATTTACATCACAATTTTCCTCACGAATTGAAATGTTAGCTGAACTCAGTCCAATTGAATTATATTATTTTTGTGAACTCAGCTACGTTTATACTCAACTCGAGATTTAATGATATTTAAAATGTTGTTAAGCTGAGCATTATTGTTTTACTGATGCTGATAATAGGTGAATTTGATTATAATCACGCCCTAAATAATCACATTTTTATGTTGTTTTGATGATATATATGAT
>MU723555.1:0-17467 GCA_026770625.1 Nicotiana glauca
TAGATAAAATGTATGTTGGTGCTCGGCAAGTATGGTCGGGTGCTAGTCATGGCCCTCCAGTTTGGGTCGTGACAGTATGAACTTATATACCAAAGAGAGGATTTGATCTTGGTCGTTGGATCAAACAAGATCAACGGTCGAGATTGTTCATTTAAGAGAAACGGTGTTGTTTGGTAGACGGTGGGGACTGGGTTGAATGGGAGCTAAACGGATCGGGTTGTGGGAGAAACATGTGACCGTTAGATCAAGTAGTAATGGATGGTTTAGATCAACACAAACTGAAACAGTGTCGTTTGGACCATCTGAGACCTGAAGCTGGGCCGTTCGATCTGTTTGATCAATGGTTTAAAATTGACATGTCAAAACAGTGTCGTTTGGACCATTTGAGAGACCTGGTCAGTTGGACCGGGTATAGGCCTGGTTTGGGATTTTGGTCCAAGAATGAAGTGGCCCAGTTCCGATTTCCCTCTTTATTCTAATTGTTCAGTTATTTCCTTTTATTTTCTCTTTTAATTCCTAATTTTAAAACATTAAAATCCTAGGTAAATTATACAAAAATCCAATTAACTTATAAAAATATTAATCAACCTATATTAATAATTAACACACAAAATTGAATAGAAAATAAAATCACACAACTAGACTTTTAAACGATAAAAATGCAAAGTACATTATTTTGTGATTTTTTCATTTTTGTAAAACAAATTACTTAATTGATCATAACCGTAAAATTAAACCAAACGATTCAAATGCAACATATTTTTTTTATTTTATATTAATTTAAACAAATAGATATGCACAAACAAATGCAAACAATGACACAAAAATTCAGAACAATTGCAAACTATCAAAAATTATTTTATTTTGGATTACTTTTGGAGTAATTCGTACAGGGCAAAATCCATGTGCTCACAGCTGCCCCTCTTTGTCCGGAAACACGAAGAGTTTTCGTGCAAAGATAAAGTGAGTGGATACAAGCGATTTTTGCCCGTTTGAGTACTCCGTGTGAAGCATTTTTGGAAAGACTTGACCGAACCTTTGCTTCAAAAGGTCTCCTACATATCCCTGGCTAAAAGGGAATCAGGTCATTGTAGTTCGGAAAGTTTTGGTAGCTGGGACTACCATGAAGCTATGGTTTCACTGTTATTGCTGTTGTTGCCGCTGCTATTGCTTACTGACCTCCTTATTACACCAAACCAAAAATCAAAGCTAAGCTAGTTGTGCCTATCAACTATGAGTTACAAGATTCCTATATATAGTTCTTTTGAAACTTGATCTTGAATCTTAGCTGATTTTGCTGTGAACTTCGATCTGAATCTTGATGCTCGCAAGTTGTAGGTGCTTGATTCTTCATACAGCACTGGGTCAAAACAGGATTGGCGGAGCTTGTGACTTCAATCAGATTTCGAGCAATCCGCATCTTTATTTGCTCTAATAATTGAGCTCATTTCTTTTTGTTCTTTTCTTCTTTTCTTTATTCTAAATTGAGGCTCATCCTTTAGGTCATCAAGAATCCTGTGCCTCGAGGTCAAACCTGTTGAGACATCAAAGACAAACGAACGAAATTTTCTGCCCCAGTTTTCACTAGGAAAATTTCGTGAGTTAGTTATGACACATATCCAAACAGTCGACTCAGGATTGTGTATCCTTGTGAATGGATCCAGGTTGTGCTGGGAAATAGCCGGGTTATGCCGGAAATGTCCGCGTTTTATGTCGGGACAGTCATCGGATTATGCCGGAAAAGGTCCATGGGTTATGCCGGAAAATTCATCGGGTTATGCCGGAGAAGGTCCACGGGCCATGTCGTGATTTTGGAAAGAAAAGGCTCCTTGGGTTATGCCAGGGAGATCCACGAGTTATGCCGGGAAGGTCATCGAGTTATGCTGGAAAAGGTCCACCGGTTATGCCGGGAAGGGTCCGCGGGTTATGCCGGGAAATTCATCGGGTTATGCCGGAAAAGGTTCATGGGATATGCCGGGAAATTCATCGGGTTATGCCGGAAAAGGTCCACGAATTATGCCAGGAAAATTCATCGGGTTATACCGGAATAGGTTCACGGGTTGTGCCAGGAAATTAATCGCGTTATGCCGGAAAAGGTCCACGGATTATTCTGGGAAAATTCATCGGGTTATGCCGGAAAAGGTCCACGGGTTATGCTGGGAAAATTCATCGTGTTATGCCGAAAAAGGTCTACGGGTTATGCCAGAAAATTCATCGGGTTATGCCAGAGAAGGTCCACGGGTCATGCCGTGATTTTGGAAAGAAAAGGCTCCTTGGGTTATGCTAGGGAGATCCACGGGTTATGCCAGGAAGGTCATCGGGTTATGCCGGAAAAGGTCCACGGGTTATGCCGGGAAGGGTCCACGGGTTATGCCGGGAAAGTCCACGGGTTATGCCGGAAAATTCATCGGGTTATGACGGAAAAGGTTCACGGGTTATGCCGGGAAATTCATCGGGTTATGCCGGAAAAGGTCCACGGATTATGCCGGGAAAATTCATAGGGTTATGCCGGAAAAGTCCACGGGTTATGCCGGGAAGGTCATCAGGTTATGCCGGAAAAGGTTCACGGATTGTGCCGGGAAAATTCATCGGGTTATGCCGGAAAAGGTCCACGGGTCATGCCGAGATTTTGGAAAAAAGGCTCCTTGGGTTATGCCAGGGAGATCCACGAGTTTTTGGCCGGGATTTCGAAAGAAAAATCTCCTTGGGTTATGCCAGGGAGATCCTCGGTTTTTTTGGCCGGGATTTGGAAAGAACAAGCTCCTTAGTTTATGCCAGGGAGATCCACGGGTTATGCCAGGAAGGTCATCGGGTTATGCCGGAGAAGGTCCACGGGTTATGCCGGGATTTTGGAAAGAAAAAGGCTCCTTGGGTTATGCCAGGGAGATCCTCAGTTTTTTGGCCGGGATTTGGAAAGAAAAAGCTCCTTGGGTTATGACAGGGAGATCCTCGGTTTTTGGCCAGGATTTGGAAAGAAAAAGCTCCTTGGGTTATGCCAGGGAGATCCACGGGTTATGCCGGAAAGGTCATCGGGTTATGCCGGAGAAGGTTCACAGGTTATGCCGGGATTTTGGAAAGAAAAAGGCTCCTTAGGTTATGCCAGGGAGATCCTCGGTTTTTTGTCCGGGATTTGGAAAGAAAAATCTCCTTGGGTTATGCCAGGGAGATCCTCGATTTTTGGTCGGGATTTGGAAAGAAAAAGCTCCTTGGGTTATGCCAGGGAGATCCTCGGCTTTTTGGCCGGGATTTGGAAAGAAAAAGCTCCTTGGGTTATGCCAGGGAGATCCTCGGCTTTTTGGCCGGGATTTGGAAAGAAAAAGCTCATTAGGTTATGCCAGGGAGATCCTCGATTTTTTGGCCGGTATTTGGAAATAAAAGGCTCCTTGGGTTATGCCACGGAGATCCACGGTTTTTTGGCCGGGTTTGGGAAAGAAAAAGATCCTTGGGTTATGCCAGGGAGATCCTCGATTTTTTGGCCGAGATTTGGAAAGAAAAGGCTCCTTGGATTATGCCAGGGAGATCCTCGGTTTTTTGGCCGGGATTTGGAAAGAAAAGGCTCCTTGGGTTATGCTAGGTAGATCCACGGTTTTTTGTCCGGGTTTCGGAAAGAAAAAGCTCCTTGAGTTATGCCAGGGAGATCCTCGATTTTTGGCCGGGATTTGGAAAGAAAAGGCTCCTTGGGTTATGCCAGGGAGATCCACGGGTTATGCCGGGAAGGTCATCGGGTTATGCCGGAGAAGGTCCACGGGTTATGACGGAATTTTAGAAAGAAAAAGGCCCCTTGGGTTATGCCAGGGAGATCCTCGGTTTTTTGGCTGGGATCTGGAAAGAAAAAGCTCCTTGGGTTATGCCTGGGAGATCCTCGGTTTTTTGCCGGGATTTGGAAAGAAAAAGCTCCTTGTTACCATGATTTGATCTTCTTTTGGGGTTTTCTTTTTATTTTATTTTCGTGTTTCTTCAATCTTCTCTAACTTTATTCTTATTTTCTTCTTTTATTTAGCACGACTCATGAAAGAATAAGAGGAGAAACTTCCCTTTTGGTTGATTCCCTGCTGCAAAGTTGTTTTAGCGTTTGCGCATTGTTTTTCTCTTCTAGGTTGCGTCCGTTTCTTATATGGTTGCCTGGATTACATCTGTTTTAATTTTCAACAAGGAACAATTTGTTAGTTTGACACGGTGGTTGGTTTTGTGGCCTTGATCATCTCAATTGCTTGCTCCCTGTTCCATTTCCTTTGAAAACTTTGCTGTTTGCCGATCTTGAGAGAGAAATTCTTTTCAAACTTGACAATACTCAAACTTTTAGGTCTTCATGATGACTTGCCCGTGTGGGCTCTGGCCTTTTCACTTTATTCTGCTCTTAGGACTTTTGCCTTTGACTTTATTTCTTTCCTAACGTCTTTTCTTTAAAAGCATCAGACACCATGGTAAGTCAAGATCGGACTGACGCACTCTCTGAGGCTGGGCATTTTTCTTCGGCTCTTGTCAGGCGGAGCCCTGTGAAACCAGTTCTGCCACCTTTTCTTTGTAATAGTCATGGAATCAGAGTTAAGCCGAAAGGATTCAAGTAAGAAGTATACAAAAGACAAACGTATGATTTTAAAGAGAAATGTCCCTTTCGGGCTAAAGAAGGACTTATCTGGGGGTGCATGCTGACTTCAAATGGACATGACATGCTTCTTGGACTGGATGCCCGACCCACACAAACTTTCCAACTTCTCGTGAACCCATTGATCTGCATTTCAAACCAGGGAACCTTGCCAGGGATTTTTGATGATGAGATATCCTCTTTTCGTCTAACAGCGCCTTTTTCGAGTTTTCGCCAGTCAATCTCTCTCATTTCTCTTCTCGCCATCGTCCGATAGTGCTCTTTGCGAGTTTTCACTAAGCGGACTCTCTCATTTTCCATTTCTCTCCTCCCGTCGCCTTATGGTGCCCGAAGGTTTTCACCGATAAGACTCTCTCATTTTATATCTCTCACTTTGAATTGTGTCAGATTCTGACAATGATGTTTTTACTTCCTTGCTTTTGCTAATTGATCGGAAGGACTTGAACCAGGTCTTTGGGTAAAAGAAAAAGAATCTTGAGTGGGACTACAACTTTGGAACCGTTTCGGCGGATTCATAACTGAACAATCATATCATCTGCCCCAGTTTCAACTTTTGGGGGGAATTATGATTTTTGTTTTGGTGTGACTGAACCTCAGGGAAAGGCTGCCTATGTATCCTTTCGGAATCAAGTTGAACGTAGTTCAAGCAACTTTTTTTTTTCTTTTGGTGTTTTTTGTGTTTTTGGATTCGAAAGAGGGTAGCCAAGGAAATGTAACCGGCTCAAAGGGCTTGCAAAAGGGTTGATAGTGTTTGGATAGCGGAAATGAAAGCCTTCGTCATTTCAATTGTGCAAAGACATCACCAAAGCAGATTCAGACATAGTACCTTTTTACCTCGTCTGCATTCACGGCTGCTTCGGGATCATTTCCTTCAATATCACCCAAATATAATGCTCCTCTTGACAATATCTTCCTGATGATGCACGGACCCTTCCAATTAGGAGCAAATGTTCCTTTTGCTTCCTAGTGATGAGGAAGAATGCACCTTAATACTAATTGAACTACTTCAAAATTCCTGGGTCGTACTTTCTTGTTGTAAGCACGGGCCATTCTTTGTTGGTACAATTGCCCGTGATAGACCGCAACCATTCGCTTTTCATCAATTAAGGTCAATTGTTCCAGGCGAGTCTTGACACACTCACTGTCCTTAATTTCCGCTTCGACGATGATTCAGAGAGAAGGGATTTCTACCTCTGCAGGTATTACTGCCTCAGTCCCATACACCAAAAGGTACGGGGTTGCTCCTACCGATGTGCGCACCATTGTGCGATATCCCAATAATGCGAAGGGCAACTTTTCATGCCATTGTCTCGAGCTCTTAATCATTTTCCTCAAGATTTTCTTGATATTTTTGTTTGCTACTTCAATAGCACCATTGGCTTTGGGCCGGTATGGAGTGGAGTTTCTATGTGTTATTTTGAACTGTTTGCATACCTCTTCCATCAAACGACTGTTCAGGTTTGCAGCATTATCTGTGATGATAGTCGCAGGAATACCAAAACGGAAAATAAGATTGGAGTGAACAAAATATACCACTGCTTTTTTAGTGACCGATTTGAGAGTGATGGCTTCAACCCACTTCGTGAAGTAGTCAATGACAACCAATATGAATCTATGTCTATTTGAGGCTTTTGGTTCGATCGGCCCAATGACATCCATGCCCTAAACAACGAATGGCCAAGGTGCTGATATAGGATGTAATTCCGTTGGAGGTGCGTGAATCAAATCAACGTGCACCTGGCACTGATGGCACTTCCGGACAAAACTGAAGCAGTCTTTCTCCATGGTTATCCAGTAATATCCAGCTCGAAGGATTTTCTTTACCAAAACATACCCATTCATGTGAGGCCCACACACACCTGCGTGTACTTCGTGCATGATCTTTCCGGCTTCTTCGGTATCAACACATCTTAATAAATTGAGATCCGGGGTCCTCTTGTACAAGACATCACCACTTAAGAAAAAACCACTTACATGTCGTCTAATGGTTCTCTTTTGATCCCCACTAGCTTGATCTGGATATTCTTGCATTTTCAGAAAACTTTTGATGTCGTGGTACCATGGTTGGGTGTTTGGTTCTACCTCAACTGTATGACAATAGCCATGCCTTTCCCTGATTTGGATTTCCAAGGGATCAATGTGAGCATTGCCTGGGTAGGGTAACATCATGACCAGAGTGGCGAGTGCATCAGCCAGTTCATTGTGACACCGAGGGATGTACCTGAACTCTATCGATTTGAACCGCCTGCTAAGATCTTCCACATGCTGTCGATAAGGGATAAGGTTAACATCTCGGGTTCTCCATTCTCCTTGGTCTTGCCGGATATTCAGATCTGAGTCTCCCATAATCAATAACTCTTCAACATCTTGGTTAATCGCCATATGCATACCCATGATACATGCTTTATATTCAGCGGTGTTGTTTGTGCAGAAAAACTGAAGCCTGGCCATGGCCGGATAGTGCTGACCAGTGGGTGAAATCAAGATTGCCCTGATTCTTACACCTTTTATGTTTACCGCCCCATCAAAGAACATTTTCCAAGCATGCGTGTCTTCAGAGATGGCCTCTATTGAATTTACCTCTTCATCTAGGAAGTAAGTGTTCAATGGTTGATATTCATCATCAACCGAGTTTTCAGCCAAATGATCTGCCAACGCCTGAGCTTTCATTGCTGTGCGAGTGACATAGACTATGTCAAATTCAGTGAGCAAAATCTGCCATTTCGCTAATCTCCCTGTGGGCATCGGTTTCTGAAATATGTATTTCAAAGGATCCAACCTAGTTATGAGGTGGGTAGTGTAGGCATGCAAGTAATGTCTCAACTTTTGAGCGACCCAAGTCAAAGCACAACAGGTTCTTTCCAATAGAGTATACTTAGCTTCATAGTTGGTAAACTTCTTGCTCAAATAATAAATCGCCTGCTCTTTCTTCCCGGTTACATCGTGTTATCCGAGGACACAGCCGAAGGAATTTTCGAAGACCGTCAGATACAAGAAAAGAGGCCTCTCAGGCTCTGGTGGGACCAAGACGGGTGGATTTTACAGATATTATTTGATCTTATCAAAGGCTTCTTGACATTCATCTGTCCACTTGACTGCTGCATCTTTCTTCGATAATTTGAATATGGGCTCACATGTGGATGTCAGTTGAGCAATGAACCGACTGATGTAGTTTAATCTACCCAACAAGCTCATCACATCTTTCTTGGTTCTCGGAGGAGGAAAATCCCGAATAGACTTTATCTTTGTTGGATCTAACTCGATACCTCTCATGCTGACTATAAAGCCTAAAAGTTTACCAGACGGGACCCTGAAGGCGCATCTAACCGAATTCAACTTCAGATCATACTTGCACAACCGTTCAAAGAATTTCCTCAAATCTTGAACATGATCATCCCGGGTTTTGGACTTGATGATTACGTCATCCACATATACCTCTATTTCCTGATGCATCATATCATGGAAAATGGCGGTCATGGCTCTCATGTAGGTCGCCCCAGCATTCTTCAAAACGGCATGACTCTATAACAATGTGTACCCCAGGGTGTGGTAAAAGCTGTCTTTTCGGCGTCTTCTTCATCCATCAGTACCTGGTGATATCCAGCGTAACAATCCACGAAGGATTGTATCTCATGTTTGGCGCAATTATCAGCAAGAATGTGGTTGTTGGGCAAAGGGAAATTGTCTTTGGGACTTGCCTTGTTCAAATCTCTATAATCCACACACACCCGGGTCTTCCCGTCTTTCTTTGGAACTGGNATTTCATGATTTCTTCCTTGATCTTATCACTGATGTCAGTTTTAAACTTTCTTTGCTTTTGTTGGACTGGAGGGCAATTGGGGTAAGTTGGCAACTTATGAACCACCAGATCAACACTTAGCCCTGGCATGTCGTCGTACGACCAAGAAAACACATCTTTGAACTCGAACAAGAGTTGGATCATTGCATCTCGGGTTTTCTCGTCTGTGTGAATACTTATTTTGGATTCCCGGATTTCTTCAGAAGTTCCTAAATTAACCGGTTCTGTATCATTCAAGTTTAGCTTAGGTTTATTCAAAAAGTGTTCCAGTTATCGATTTATTTCCCTAAAAGCCTCTTCTTCATCATATTCCGGTTCTTGGTTCATTATTTCACAATTAGATAGCGTGTTTGAATCTGGGCGTGAAGTCCGCAAGCATGTCATGTTATTTAAAGCCACATTATTATAACTAAAAAGAAAAGATAAAAGAAAAATAGAAAAAATCAGAAATAATAAAGAAAAATAAAATGATGAAATACTGATTTTATTCCTTGGAATTGGGAAGATAACAGGGTTTACATTTTAGGAAGTTAAAAACAGGAAACTGAAGAAAACATCCGAGTTACACCCTGGGATAACTCGTGATGCAGGAAAGGTGGTAGGACAAGTCTACCCGGATTCCCGCCTGACTGGGAATGGTGTAGCCTCCCAATTTTGAAGCTTAGCATTTGGCCCTATGTATAGAACCTCAGTGGTGCTTGTGCCTTCTCCCAGCTGAACCATGTGGGTTTCGTAAAGCATTTCTCTCATCGCCCCACATATTTCCTCAATCTCTTCGGCTGTAAAAGCCTCATCTTCTTCTACTTCATCATACCTTCGGTTGACGAAGGTCTCGTACAAGTGTGCCAGTTGTTGAGGTAAATCCCATCCCTCATTCTTTCTCTTATTCGCCCACTCTTCATCACATGGGGTGGGGTGAAAGCCTATCCCAAAGAATTTCTCAGTTGAAGGCAATATGATAGGTTGAGCTATTCCTTGTAATGATTTTACAAGCCCTTTTCCTGGTTTGAATCCCCGTCGGATCATTTCTTTAGCAACCATGATTAAGGCATTGGACAAGAAAGGTTGGGGGCAAGGGCTCCCCTCTTCATACTGACCTGCTAATACAACTTCAAAAGCCTGATAGACTATGTTCTCACTTCCCTCTTTTGCTTCGAGACGTTGGATGGATGGATCCCGATAAATAGACTGCTCGTCCTCTCCGTGGAACACAATTTTCTCATTTTCATATTTGAACTTCACCATTTGATGGAGAGTAGAAGGCACAGCCCCTGCAACATGAATCCAAGGTCTTCCGAGAAGAAAGTTGTAAGATGTGTCCATATCTAGAACTTGGAAGGTCACCTCAAAGTCCACGGGGTCAATGGTCAGAATTAAATCGATTTCTCCAATTATGTCTCTTTTGATGCCAAAGAAAGCTCTTACACAGACGTTATTGGGATGAATCATTCCGGTCCCGATTTCTATTCTCTACAGTGTAGAGAGTGGGCAAATGTCGACACCTGAGCCCCCGTCCACCATTACTCGTTTGACGTAGTATCCTTCGCACTTGACGGTCAGGTGTAAGGCCTTTTTATGAGCAGCTCCCTCCAGAGGTAAATCGTTATTGTTAAAGGAAATTTGATTGATAGCAAAGAACCTTTCTGCCATTCTTTCGAGTTGCTCGAGCGAAGTCTCAGCTAGCACATAAACCTCGTTCAAGGTTTTCAACAAGATCTTCTGATGCTCGGCAGACCTCATTAGCAAAGATAGCATAGACACATGTTCAGGGTACTTGCGCAACTGATCCACCACTTCAAAATCAGGTATCTTCATTTTTT
The DNA here is from genome assembly GCA_026770625.1 of Nicotiana glauca. Taxonomy (NCBI): domain Eukaryota; kingdom Viridiplantae; phylum Streptophyta; class Magnoliopsida; order Solanales; family Solanaceae; genus Nicotiana; species Nicotiana glauca. Next base: position 10,226 of record MU723555.1, read on the forward strand.
GGAAGAAAGCTTCTGCTTCTTCAGCGCTTACAGGCTTTTTGGGTGGGAAACGCTTCCGTGTGGCATTGTTTACTTCTTGTATGTTTGAATATTTTCCAACAGAAGTATTTCCCGGAAGTTCTCCTATGATTTCTTTGCCTTTGTATGTAACCAACGTCCGTTGATAATTCCATGGCACTACAGATGGGTCCGTTGTTGGCTTCTATGGCACGCGTCCGATAACTACTGGCTCATTCAGCCGAGGCAGTATAATCGTCCCCCGGACCACATAGGCTCCTTTCGGCACATACATCGGTATTCCTTTTTTCATTTCGAATCTCTACGGCTTCTCTAAGCGACCTCGTGGAATATAGAGAATCCCATTTTTCGGAGTCACCCTCGTCTCTGCTTTTGTTTCGACTTTCTTCTCAAACTCTGGCTTGATAGTTTTAGCCTTCTGTTCCCATTTCTCTTGCTTCGGGGCTGCCTTAGGCATCTTTTCTGCATCAGTGATAGTAATTATAGCCTTCAAGGCAGGATCAAACTCCTTGTCTTCACAGATCATCCCGATTACCGGCCCATTATTGTGAGCGGGCAAGGGATTATTAGTCACATTCGGGACCTCCTCGTCCCTTACTACTATCTTTCTCTGTTCTATCAAGTCTTCCACTGCCCTTTTTAAAGTCCAACAATTGTTCGTATCGTGCCCCTCTGCTCCTGAATGATAGGCACATCTAACACCCCACTAATATGATGGTGATTCCGGGTTTTTCCCGTTTGGGGTACGGGTTGTAGGAGACCCAATTGGACAAGCTTTGGGAATAACTCAAAATATGGTTCACCGATGGGGATGAAAGTTTATCTCCTGGGTGGTTCCCGAGGACGAAAGTTTTTCTGAGGTGGTTGGGGATTATAGTGGTTTTGGTAAGGAGGCTGGTTTCTAGGAGGTGGAGCTTGGTTCCAGTTGATTTGTTGCGGTGGTTGGCCATAAGGTTGAGCATTCATGACTATGTAGGGCTGAGGAGTATAGGCCATATCTTGGTGGGGGTAGTAGTATTGTAGGGTTCTCTCTGGAAAATGGGGCCTGGGGTTACAATATTCCCTTGCTTCTGACGCTGCCATGGACGTCTCTTTCTTTTTCTTGCCCCTTGCTATTCCTCCGGACCCACCTTGGATGGTTTGGGAGGTTGCTCTTATGGCTTCCAGGCTCAAAATTCTACCCGTTTTCAAACCATTTTCTACCATTTCCTCGATTTTAATTGCTTCTGCAAAAGGCTTTCCCATGGCTGACATCATATTCTGGAAGTAATCGGGCTCTTGGGCTTGCAGGAAGACAGTGACCATTTCTATCTCATCCATTGGAGGTTTCACTCTTGAAGCTTGTTCGCGCCACTTAATTGTGTATTCTCTAAAATTTTCTGAGGGTTTCTTCTTTTGATTTGTTAGAGAATTCCTATCCGGCGCAATGTCCATGTTGTATTGGAACTGTTGAATAAAGTCTCGGGGAAGATCATCCTAGATATGCCAACGGGAGATGTCTTGATCCATAAACCATTCTGAAGCAATACTGATCAAGCTTTCCCCGAAATATGCCATTAGTAATTCTTCCCTGCCACCGGCTCCCCGTAACTGATTGCATTACTTCTTCAAATGAGCAATGGGGTCGCCGTGCCCGACATACTTTTCAAATTTCGGTGTCTTGAACCCTGACGTCAAATGGACATGCGGGAACATCCACAAATCCGCATAGGAGACACTCTTCTGCCCGCTCAACCCTTGCATGTTCTTTAAGCTTTGCTCGAGGCTTCTCATTCTCTTAGCCATCTCATCCTGCTCGGGTGCTCTGGGATTTTGGTCTTGCCCGGGCATAAGCTCGTATCGAGGCTGCTGAGGGTAAGCGCTGGTGGCAAACTGGGGTTCCAACGCGAAGGATGGTGCTTGTAATGTGAAAGAAGATGAGTCAAAGTTAGGCCTGTGTAAAGTGGGTTGTGTCGAGGCCGGACAAGGCGGTGCGGTGAATGTGTTTGAGGTTGTACCTGTCACCGACACCTGGGGATGAGACTCAGAAGGTGATCCGACAAAGTGAGCTGACATGGTAGGATACCCGAATGGGGTAGTTGGATAACTGATGGGGACGTTGGAAGTCCCATTTGTCCTAGGAAACAGCTCGGGGAATCCAGGGACTGCACTCGGCAGTTCTCTTCCATTGTTCCAGGCGTCCCACATTTCCATTATATGGAGACGCAAGATTCTATTTTCCTCAGCAGTTGCTGATTCAGAAGTTGGGATGGCCGAGATGGAACTCTCTTCTGAAATAGGAATCGTTGGTGGAGGGATTTCTGAAGACATTTCTACACTTCCTTTCGACCTTGTGAAGTAAGTGTGAACGCTTCCTTTCGACTTTGTGACAGGTGGTTGAACACTTCCCTTCGACCTTGTAAAGTATGAATGTGAGGCCAGACTACCACAAAACCAACCACCTTTCTATAAAACTTGGGATTCGCAGCAAGCAAACGGTTAGTTTGAAACAAATAACAAATATGTAATCTCAAGTTGGGTGTGATGCACCTATGCAGTTAAGTGGGTTTCTATATGTTTTGCATTGGTTGCATGCGTCATTCCAGCTTCTCTTTACGCTCTCCTTTTAAATGCCTCCTTTCCTTTCTTTTTTTTTTTGATGAAGGGTGGTCGAATCTTATGTAGATTGCCTACGTATCATGTCCCTGCATGAATCAGACCGAGCGTAGTTCTGGCCACAAGTGTAAAAATAAAGACATCATTTTTTGGGATTTTTCACTTTTTATTGTCAAAATATTCTACTTACAAGGCTAAACATTTTTCGAAAAATGAAAATTTGAAATAAACTAGAGACATGCAAAAGGAAAAATACAAACTTCAAACGGACAACAGACTCTAAAAAGATAAAGAAAATACAGACTCAACTAAACATGCTTCAGAGCTTTTAATTTTTGTGTCCGCGGGGCGTTGTTTGGCCTTGCCGTGGGTTTCAGTGCAAGATCCCTTTGCAGACCTCTCAACTCTTCCATGATCTGGTGGACATAACCCATGACTAAAGAAAAGAGGGTAGTACTAGGCATTTGCTCACATGCTAGGCACCTCATGGTGATGTAGTTCCCGATATCTTCGATTCTACCCCTGATTTTATCCCTTTCCTTAAGCAGTTGTTCTATTTGTTGATTCTTTGCGCCCAGTATCCGAGCGTTGTCAGTGAGTTGGTCCATGAACTTATCCATTTGTTTTTCCATCCGTGCCATCAGGTCGTAGCAGCGTTTCCTATCCGTCCTGGCATCCCGGGCTTGTTTAAAGACCTGTTCTTCGAGAGTGGAATTTTTTCCTCTCAGGATGGTGATGATCACCTCGTAATCTCTTTTTATTTGCTGTATATGAAGTGCCCATTGTTGTGCTCCCCTTGTCCATCTGGCCCGAATCCTTGTCAGAGTGGCTTCCGATTTCTCCAAGTCTTCTTGATATTCGAGGGCTTTCCTTTCCAAACTGTTTATGAGTACTTCATCAGCCTGGCTCCTTTTTGACCTCTTTGGAGTTGTCTTCATCTTTTGAATATGGGCTTGGAGTGCTTGCTTCTCTTGTACCTAATCAAACCTTTCATGCTCGAAATCAGCCTATTGTATGTCCATGACTGCTTCCAGTATTCCTTTATCCTCTCGCAAGGTGTCAATATGAGATTGAAACTCTCGTGCCGTTTTACCTTTAGCATTCCTAACTCTGGACTCTATCTCCTTCTCCCAATCGACTGCATACTTTACAGACCTTTCTTCTCTTTGCTCGGGTATTAACTGGTTGTGAAACCACTCGAGGTATGCAAAGCTTACTTCCCCTCGTTCTCGGTCTGCTACCATTTCATCGGTATCAGAAAATCGACTACCAAACCAGACCTTTTGTGCATAAGATTCCTTTGGGGGTTCCTCTGTTGTGAATTCCCACACGAATGGACGCATATCCTCAGTCGGGGGTCTCGTTTGCTCTCTCCCTAACTGACGCATGACGCGTCATGGTGCGTATGGCTGGAAACCCCTGAAACCCATGAGTATGTAGAATAGGCGATAGGTCTACATGTGCATAACTTTAGCAGAAGGGAACCAATAATAGTTCTAAGTGAGTTTATCTGCCTCTAATGAACCGAGTAATTCCCACCAGGCCTTCACTCCATCTGGAAGATTACAACATGCAACCCTGCTCGGATGGCAACGAATGTAATTCAGCCAATTTTCGTTGAAATTTATCACTATTGGGTGGTGATAAAGGTGTTCTATGAACCACATTTGCAGTAAAATGTTACATCCTTCGAAGTAGTATTCACCTTCTTGGCATCGAGTTAATGCTCAAAAAATGTCCCCCAAGATCATAGGAAGAATGGTATGTTCTTCGCTACTTTGCAAATACGAGACCACTGCTGATAAACGAATTCTGATGCGCCCATCACGCTCTGGAAAAACCATGGTCCCTAGAAACGAAATCATGAACGCGAAGGTTCTCAAATCCCTCCAGGCGTCGTAACTTAGCTGGTTGACGAATTCCGTGGTCGAGAATCTCTCAAATCCTTTCTCGTCACCAAATCTGTCATAAAGGTATTTCAATGGAACCCAGCCTTCGTTTAAGCAATCCATTGGGATTCGACGGAGGCATAATTTCTTCAAAAAGTTATTCACACCTACTTTCCTGGGAGCGGCGGGTTTTTTTCTATGAAGATCCTTCCCAAATCCTGTGAGCCCACCTAATTCTTCTAAGGTGGGTGTCATTTCACAATCTCTTAATCTGAAGACATTATTTGTTGAGTCCCAAAAACTTACCAAAGACTCAATCAGACCCCTGTTCGGCTCAATTCTCATGATGTCTGGAAGAAACTTGAGGTGCTTAAAAACTTGATTTCGTTCCCAAGTAGCAAAACTAGCCTACCAATTACAAAGACTGCTCGGGGTCTTATCTCGGATCATGAACATAGGAGGCGGTTCATCTCTTGCCCTTTTCTGACCATTTCTTTGTAGAGGAATCATGCTAATCCTAAAAAAAATAAAAATAAAAATAAAATTTAAGACTCTCCTAAGCTATACACAGACTACAATCAATTTGTTTTGGATGAAGAGAAAATTGCTCATCGCTATTTTAAAAATACCCGGTCTTCGTCAACATGGCCTTTCAGCACTTGAAGAAGATTTGAAGGCTGTGTAAAAAGAATTTGGTATGACCATAGGTAGCTGTTCTTGCAAAGCAGTCCTTCAGCGCCCTTTTGTAGGCGCTTGTCTATTTTTACCAAGAATGGCATTACCTTCACTAAGGACATTTATTTACCCCTAAATTCAAACTTTCAAAATAGTTGAGTCTGATATAGGTTGCCTACGTATCCCGCATCCGGTGAGAATCAAACTTGCGTAGTTCATCCAGATAAAACAAACTATATCTGCAGACAAAACATTTTTCCCTTTTTTTCCTTTTTTATTGGCAAACAAAATGAGCTATTTTTTTAAATTTTATTGACAAACAAATAAACTATTTTTTGAAAACAAAATCACATTTTTCCTTTATTGACAAATAAAACAAACTATTTTTGAAAATATTTTTTTTTCAGTGGAAAGTAAAACAAACTATTTTGAACATAACAATTTTTGACACATAAAACAAACTATTTTTGAAAAAATAAAAATATTTTTTTTTCACCTGCAAATAGAACAGACTATTTTAAAAATAAAAACTCCCCCCCCCCCCTTTTTTCTTTTCATCGGCAAATAAAATAAACTATAAAATAAAAAATCCGACAGTGTTTCGACACTACTTGGGCATTGGTTTCTTTCCAAAAAATAAGTAGTTATCTCTCTATGATGTTGCTATTTTTCTTTTCACAATTTTCCAATATTCCCTATTTTCAGAAGCCGGTCAGCATGCTAGTCCGAAACAAAATAAATGCACATGTAGCAAGTAAGATGCATCAGGATGGTCCTTTCAATTCCGGTTGCCTATCCTAGACGGACCCAACCCCTGTGTTGAGTCCCCTAAGTGAAATGCACATGATGCAAACAAACGTTCCTACTATGGATCTGACATGGGGCTTTGTTATTCTAAGTTAACATCTTATTGGAGAAAGTATCTAGAATGGCTTACTCGATGGGACAACTCGAGCCGAGGAGGGTCAATGTACCGGTAGCATTGCTTTCCGGCTTAACTGGTGGAGCTCCCTGCCTAAAACATGTGTGACTAAAATCCTTCACCGGGTGCCAAGCACCTCGGCTATCTCAAAGAAAGCGGGCTATGTCATGCAAATGCCTAATTTTAATTTCAAGAAGACTCAGAGAAGAAATGGGTTTCGGCACAGTTTATATACAGTTCAAAAAAATATCAAAGCGGTAAAAGCAACACTTAGCACATTTAAGACAAACATATAATAAAGATCAGATAATAAATAAGCCAAATACAACAATTATTCCAAGCTCGAATTCTTAAACCCTGAACCAGTGGTTCTGGGTTATGTCCCCAGCAGAGTCGCCAGAGCTGTCACACCTCCTTTTTACGCACCCTACCCCGGAGGGTAAATGTGAGGGATTTTTTCCATTTAAAGTGACATTTTTCGAAGTGGGATTTTTTGTTTATTTTAGAGTCACCACCTGGAATAAATTACGGTGTCCCAAGTCACCGATATATTTAAATCCCAAATCGAGGAAATTTTCGACTTTCCAGATGAAGTCTGCGAACCAAAAATTCTAAGTAAGGAATTCTGCTGACCCGATGGAAGGTGTTAGGCACCCCCGGATCCAGTGGTTCTAGCACGGTCGCTTAAACAGCTATAAATGGCTAAATATCTGATTTTAATATATGTTATAACTTATGTGCCTTTAATTAACTTTAAACCGCTTTTATTATGTTAAGCTATACATTTAAACCTTTGAACAAAACGAGCCCAATCGCAACATGGACCCAGGCCCCCTAACGAATATGCAAGTCAAACGTGTGCCTGGGTCATTCATTTTAGCCTATGCCGAGTAGGATGGCAATCGAACCTCATCAACATTTCAATTCATGTAAAACAAAATGTCCGTTGAAGTTATTTCCAATTGCTCTACGCGAAGCAATAATGCACAACGTGATTCTAATTTTTTTTTTTAACTAACGTGCTACCTGTGAGCACGTGATTTTTGCCCTAAGCAAATTATTCCAAAAGTTGCAAATTAAATAATTTTACAATTTTTAGAAATTTTGTTGCATTTTGTCGTATTAATTAGTTGCATAATAACT
>MU723557.1:3703-36819 GCA_026770625.1 Nicotiana glauca
TGATGTTTTTCCCTAATGGGACCTCCTGTGGAGAGATTATCAGTGTTATTCATTATATTATGGGATCGTGTGGCACGCCGACCACTTATGAATTATATTATGGGATCGTGTGGCATGCCGACCACTTATGAATTATATTATGGGATCGTGTGGCACGCCGTCCACTTATATACTATATTACGGGTGGTGCGCCGTCCACTTATGTTAGACATTATGGGATCGTGTGGCGCGCTGTCCACTATAAATGTATGTATCATAAAACCCGGAGTAGACCTGCTGTTTGTTACTGATGTTCCGTTTTCATCTAGCATTCCCCGATAGCATGTCCCCTCCCAGCTTTACTTTGTATTATTTTATTACTATTTTCTCGTACTTGTATATTATATTTGCACAGGTTAAATTGTGGTAGGTCCTGTCTAGCCTCGTCACTACTTCGCTAGGGTTAGGCCAGGCACTTACCAGCACATGGGATCGATTGTGCTGATGCTACACTTCTGTGCCTTTTTGTGCACAGATCGGGAAGCAGCTTACGGACTGCCGCAGCAGTTCTAGATCGGGAGCCGACCTTCAGTCCAGAGACTCTTAGGTAGCTTAGCTGACGTCCGCGGGCTCGGAGTCTTATCTATGATATTTCAGTTTGTTTATTTGTATCAAGACAGACTCTTGTGTATTTTCTTTCAGTCTGATGTTTTAGTACTCCGTAGTAGTTCGTGAGTAGTGACACCAGATACTGGGTAGAGGTGTATTTTGAAACTTTCGCATTTTTATATCGATTGCCTAGCTTTAATGCCCATGTCCAAACTATTTACTACTCCTACTCATGCGGCCCAAACTATTTATCCGCTTATTCATTTATTCTATTAAAATAGCTCTTCTTTCTACACTGAAAATTTGGACGAGGGCACAACTTCAGGTTCCAGATCCCATCTCTCAAACCCTAGCTTCCATTTTACACTCCTAACAAATCCAAATTTGTCTTCTTTATTCTGAATTAATAGTAATTTCTTCTTTGGATTTTTGACTTGACTTATTGTTATTAATAATAGATGGATCGGTACCAGAAGGTGGAAAAGCCAAGAGTAGAAACACCCAATGATGCAAATGTGATTCGTATCACCAACCAAGGCCGCATGAGAAGCTATATTACCTTTCTACACTGAGAATTTGGACGAGGGCACAACTTTAGGTTATCCCTAGTAGGTAGTTGATGACTCTATAGGAGCAAAGAATTTGGGTGAAGACCTAAGATTAAAGAAGGCTTGGTCTTAATTTTAGTAACTCCAGATCCTTGAATTATTTTCTTGTTTGCTATTTCTTGACTTACTTGCAATTTGTTCTTACAAAATTATTCTTCCATTTCTCTTATGTCCTTCTCCAAAAAGAAATTAGATCTGATTATCTGAGAAATTGACCTCTGTCTAGTTTCAATTCTGTTTCACTTTTTCTTGATTGTTCTTTCCCTAGCTCTTGCTCTTGCCTTGGCTTAAAAATTTTAGTTTGTAAATTTTTTATTTGATTCAAAATGGGTGTTGTTAAATATTGTTTATAATACCTTCTAGAATTTTATACTAAAATTTGATGGCATTTGGATCTGATTTGATGTGATTGAGGTGAAAATTTCAGCTGAAAATCGAAATAGAACACATGTACCCAATAGTATACTGTTATGGTATACAATATGCTGTTGGAGTATATAGCTATACTGTAACAGTATACTATTATACTGTACAATATACTCCAACGGTATATTGTAGTAATCAATGTTACCTAACAGTATACCGCTATATTATACAATATAATTATACTGCAACAGTATACTATTATACTATATAATATATTGTTATAGTATACTGTAATAATATGCGATATACCGTAACAGTATGCTTTAATAGTATACAATATACTATAATAATATACTTGTTACCCGTAAATTCACTCGTCTTTTTTCTTTTAATTTGCTTTAAGTTTTTACCCAGCTTGAGGGGCAAATTGAAAATGCTAAAAAATAAATAAAAAAATACTATAGTATGCTATATACTGTAACGTATACTCTTACAATTAGAGCCTTTTAGAATTTTTTTTGAAATTTTTATCGACGACTGATATTATTTCAATTTAATAATTGAATCAATTTTATTTAACTCTTTGCGTACAATTGTATACCCTGTTGGCATAGCTATATACTATACTGGTATCATATGCTAGTTAATATTTTTTTGTTGTATTAGCTATATTTAATTGGTACACAATTTGATTTTTATTTAGTAATAATATAAAAAAAATAATAAAAATAGTGAAAACAATAAATAAAATTATATTATGAAGAGAAGAAAAAAACAAGAAGAAAACGAGAAAAGGGAAAAGGAGAAAAGAAAAAAAAAGAAAAAAAAGAAAGAAAAGAAGCATAGAAACGAAAAAGAATTAGAGAATAAAGAAAAAATTCCCCACAAAAACTACTATAGGTAGGAAATGTAATTAGTTTATGAGTAGAAAAATAAATAGATAGACAAGGGTAAATAGTTTTGTTTCTGCGAAAACCCTTTTTGTTTTGGAAAATTTTCATAAAGCACTATCTTTTAGTAGTAATTAGCCATCTATAGATACCATTTGTTATATAACGGATTATAGATACCTTTTCTGTGGTTATAAGACGTATTTGATATATTTAAGCTATTCTATTCATGAATACAGTAGCAAAAATAGGCGTGAATCAGGAAAGTCCAGCTAATCAGTTGCTGTATTCGAGTGTATTCGACTGTATTCATGGAGTGAAACATAGGATTACAGCTAGATAGATTATTGTATTCGACTGTATTCACAGCGTGAAATAGGAGATTACACTGTTTTTAAAACGAAAAGTGAATCAATTAACATAATAGACTCCTAATATAACTCAACAAACTCAATTATAACACACAAAAATTTTATTTTAAGTTATACAAAAGATTCTCAATCAAAAAACACCTCAAAAATATAGTAATCTTCGGAGAAATTATATAATACATCTGAATACATAAATTATATCAATTAAAAAAATATATAAATATATTCATGGCAACATTGAATGCAATAAAATACATAGAATACAACAGGATACATTGAAATACAATGAAAAAAAGACAGTGAATACAATGAAATACATGGAATACAACAAGATACATTGAATTACAATGGAAAAAAAAGATAATGAATACAATGAAATACATGAAAATACATTGAAATATATTAACAGAAAATGAAGTTGCTAATCCCCAAACTCTGTCGTCTTTGTTCAAGAACAAACCCTAATTTCCGGCGAATCCCTCTTAGCAACATTTGAAGGCACAACACGCGACACCTTTGAGATTTGAAGGTATAACACGTGACACCTTTTTTCATTACCGGCTACCCAACGTTGCTTGAATTATACAAGAGAGCAGCGTATGTATCGTAGCCAAACAAGTGATTTCCAAATGAGGGACTTCGATTTTGAACTCCTGTCATTTTCCTTGCCCATTCCAGCACTTGTGCATTCCAGCACTGTGTTTGCCTTTTCCTTTTTATGTTCGACTGATGAAGCATTTTTATATGAAATGGTGACCTAGGGTTCGATTGATGAGGTCAAGGGTTTGGATTTTGTGATTTCGATTATTCACATCATCTTGATTTCACCGCGTAATGCTCAAAACCTAGGATGAATCTGGCTCTACAATGAAAACTGAAAGTGACGATGTAGTTGGAAACCCCTCAAAAACCCTTCTTGGGTCAGGGAAAATATAGAAATTAAGAAAGAGAAATTTTCATGTATCAAAGTAGAGAGAGAAAGAAAATCCCATGATTTGGGTGGAAGAAGAAGTCTGAATCGTGGATTTGTAGGAGAAGAGAGTAAAGTGTATGCAAAAATAGAGAGAATGTGATTTGTTAAATTTACCGTGATTATGTGAGAGAAAATTTAAAAAAGGAGAGAGAAAAATATTATTTAGCATATATGATGTCTTAAGTGTATGATATAACTATAATTAGATATATTGCTATAAAAGGGTAAAAGGTAGTTATATAGTATAATTTTTTAAAATGGTATTTATTTAAAATAAATAGGGTACTGAACTATTCTATAGAACGTAAAATTTCCTTCTTCTTTTTTCACTTTTGATTAAGCCCATAACAGTAAATTAAGACAATGGTCTTCCAAACAGTCTGGTACGTACAACAAAAATATCAAATGACCCATTTGAAAAATATATATTAGTGATGCAAAGAAATATAATGATAACTCCAAAGGACATCTGATTTAGGCTAAAAAAAAAGTGAAACTATCATTTTAACCTTCAATGTTTCCTAGATAGTGATCATCTAAAAACAGCCGGAGCCTCAGTGAAAGACCCAATACAAACAATACTTTCGCAGCCAAACCAAGTAAGTACATCAGTTTATAAAGGATTAGAATTTCTGCTTCTTAAAATCATGTCTAAAAGTTTCAATTTCAGATGTAGGACTCTTCTCTGTTTAAAATAAATTGTTGTATTTGTTCCTTTAGTTTCTAAAGTTTGGGCAACTTTGTACTATATATGGTTATTCACAATACATTAACAGAGAAGCATGGTTACTAATGAAGGTAAGAAAAATATGAACGGCTAACAGCACTATTGATCATAGAATAATGCAGGAAAAGAATCAAACTCAGTTTATTGTTCAAATGCATAGGCGGATCTAGGATTTTTGTTCTATGGGTTCAGCATTTAAAGTTATGGGTTCATATCTACTATTTATTACTCCATTCGTTTCATATTATTTGAATCGGCACGCAATTTAAGAAAAAGAAGAAGACTTTTGAAACCTGTGGTCTTAAAAGATTAAGGGGCAAAAGGTTTTTTGGATCATGCCATTTGTATGACAATAAAAGCTTCTCGTTAAGGGCAAAAAGGATAAAACGAAGAGTTTAAAATTAAATTATTTTCAAATTTAAAAATGAGTCATTTATTTTGGAACAGACTAAAAAACAAAGTACCTCATTTAATATGAAGCGAAGGAAGTATAATTTTAGTGATTTCTTATTCAAAAATTTAAACCTGTTTGTTTCGACAGCATGAATCAAATCAGCATTTATTTAAGTACTAGGTAGTGATTTCTTATCCAATATTGTTAAAGTTGAAACTATTAGTATTGAATCAGCTACACAACATTATATGCTACAACAACAACAACAACAATAACAACCCAGCATAATCCCACTTACTGGGGTCTGGGGAGGATAGTATGTACGCAGACCTTACCCCTACCCTGGAGTAGAGATGCTGTTTCCAAATAGATCTCCGGCATCCTTCCCTCCAAGAACTTCCCAACATCATATGCTAATTGCAAGGTATTATTTACATGCATTTTGGAACAAAATATCCAATCCTCAATGTTGTCTGATTGGCGAATAATACATTCACATTCTTTACCTGCATGACAGCATCATACTATTATATGCATGTGTCATATTCTTTATATCATATATGGGAGAACTATTTACGTTTTATGCTGCTATTTACACATTGGCAAACGATGATGCATTTTTTCTATTGTAGTTAATCTTCTTCTAAGCTTTCTTCTAAGCAGTTTTTCATCAAAAAATACATGTACAGTCATAGTTGTCAGTTCTCACCAAAGTGATAGGTGAAGAACAACAATGAATCTAAATTTGAAGTTAAATAGCAAGAAAAATGCAAGTAGAGAAGGCTGCTTTTACATAAATGGCATAGCTTTGAGCCAGAACAATATCTTTTAATGATCCTCACACGATTGATACCAAATAGGGAAGTCGGGAAGGCTTTGTTATTAATTCAATCAAGTTAAACAGGTGAATGACAATTCCAGATGCAACTTGAGTATACCAGTCTCTAGACCAACCTTTGTAATATAAATTACATGTATTGGCAACATTGGTTTTAGGGAGGCTACTCTTCCTTTTTGTCGATCGAGCCGCTTTACCTCATTCCACTCATTCAGCTTTACCGCATTCCACTCATTCAGCCCTCTTCACGTACTTGTATAATCGCCCTTTGCAAACTTTAGAATTACCCCTGCGATAGTTCTGAAAGTCAAATGCTACATAAATCTAGATTTTTTGGTCAAAAATTAGAGGAGTTCTGATATATGAGACACATATTGCAAGTATTTTTGTTACTTTAATTTCTTGCTGTAGTCAAATAGTGTGGCTAATAATGTCATGTGCTTCCTCCAAGCTAGGACTCACAAGATGCATAAGACTGCATAATCTTCTCTCCGGTCATAATAGCTCCTCTTTTAACTTCACGGACGTTGAGGGAGACAAAAACGACAGATCATACCACCACATTAACCTTAAAAACAATAAAATATATAGTTTAAAAACACCATAAATTTGACAAGATAACTGAAAGAGAGATAGAATTCATAATCATCCTGAGGCACATTTTCAATTCACATAAATCTAGTAGGACTTGAACAAAAATGTAAGTGATTAGGGTAAGAAATCAAGTTTTGAGGTTAACCACTTAGTTAGCCCCTCAAACCCATAAGATAAGGAGAACCATGAAGCACAATGTGAAATATTTTATCTTATTTCTTGTTACAGAAAGATTACCAATTGTCTCACAATATGTCATAAATTTGTTACCACGGAAAGAAGTCATCATCAATTACATGGAATACGTGCTTTGTCAAATTTCAATTCTCTTTTCCAATAAGAGTTGAGTTAATTCTCACCGTTCAAGGAGATTTTAGACCATATATTATGTGAACATATTGGATATTATCACTGCATTATAGAAAATATACAAAAGATATTTATATATTATTACTTTGGTTACAATTATTCAATGGTAAGAGTCTAAAGACTCTGTGTCTACTAAAATTAATAAAAATATGTTTCATCCATCTGAAACCATCCTCCTTTTTGAAATTTCAAATAAATGTGAAAGAAACTCTAAGAAAATGAAAAAACTAAACCTTTCTGTACATGCAAATATAAATTATAAAATCAACTCCAAACATTATAAGTTACGGAATTAGCTTGTTCGAAAAGACGTGGCAGACAAAGCTGAAGTGCAAAAAGGATTTAAAATGAAAGAGATCTCTTGCACTGGAAAAAACCATTAACATACGTGACACTGCTAATCACCTTGTGGCCATGAAGAAAAAAAAACAGTTTAATTAGCGCTAGACTCTCACCTTGAAACAAAGAATAAACAATTCAGATGATCAACAAATTACAACATCATTGAAGCGAGATATATACTACATAAAGTTTTATGTCTATCCTCCGTTTCATCACTCCTCACCCATTTGCTTCGTTATTGCACATGATAAAATCAAAATGCTAAAATCAGATTTGCCTAAAAGCATTGGAGTGATGGGAAAGAAAGGTAGAAAGTTCACACATTTAGCTAAGTCTCTTCAGTCTTTTATGCATCAGCATATACATCACCATCAATAGGAGAAGCCAAAAAACCAAAATTTAAATAATCTCTAGAAACAACTAAGTATGAAACTAAAGAATATTATCTGTAGAGCAAGCGCAAGTGTCAGTAACCTTAAGTCGTTAATAATAATAGTATTGATGTGTGACTTACTGACTTCATTGTACCTGAATGGCATCAGATAGATGATACTAAATATCAGTTGCAGTATTAGTCTAGAGAAAAAAATAAAATTCACATTCTCACTACATAGAATGAGTTGAGTCATCATTTCGATTATCTCTTTCCTACCTAAGAGTTGCCCTCTTCTTTTGTAATTAATAATTAATTTCGTCAACACATAACATAAATGCAAGCATGATAATCATGAAAAACATGTCTCCAATTCACAGTATCAAGTCAACATACATAACTAAATGAATATTTACACTTTTAAGACTTCTGAGGCCGGATAAGAGCTCCGTGGAACTCTTGCGTGCAGGGGAAAAGATTTCTTTGAAAGCACTATAGATGATGGTTTAGGCTTTTGTCGCGGGTCAAGATCAAGGAGAAATAAATTATTTTAGTAATAGAGTGTGAAAGCAACTGTAGTTATCTTCGCTTTCAGCTTATCCTGAAAAAGGTAACTTCAAACCTTTAATAGTACGTATATTTAAGATTCTGTAAGAAGAATACTAATGTGATAACACAGAAAGAGTAAATTTTGAGAAGGCAATTCGCATACAAAGCTGTTACTATTAT
This sequence comes from Nicotiana glauca, assembly GCA_026770625.1. Lineage (NCBI taxonomy): Eukaryota > Viridiplantae > Streptophyta > Magnoliopsida > Solanales > Solanaceae > Nicotiana > Nicotiana glauca. The sequence continues at coordinate 11,866 of MU723557.1, forward strand.
ATGGAAGATTTTCTAGAAAAAATAAGGCAAAAACTGCAAAGGCATAATGGAGTGAAGAGAAAATTTACACGGAAAGGAGAAGATGCAATAAATGAAAAGCACAAAAGTCCAATCAAAGTGGAAAGGAAATTAAATATACATACATCTCAGATCATACATTTGTGAACATCCATATGAAGACTTTGATCTTCACTTCATCAATACAAGAACATGTACCAGGAGATGTGCATACCATTGCATCTTTACTGGCCCTTCTAACCTCAATCGGGAAGGCATTGAGTTTACCTGTTATTTATAACCACTCAAATGATTAGGTGTTCGTCCATGATACTTCCACCATGATTTACACTGAGAGAATGGTCATATGAAATGTTGTAAAACATGCCGGTTGTATCACACACCAAAACCATTAAATTTATCCCAAAAAAAAAAAATCCACATAACTTTATTGACCTTACAACACCAAATAACTTAAAGCAGTTAGAAATTGAGTAATTAAAAAGTAATTACTTAAAAACCAAAAACGATCATTTACACCAATATGAACTTCACACAGAAGGTCAAGGAAATTACCTCAAATGAGTACTCACACAGAAGATCTGATTGTTGGAATCACATTGGTTAAGCAAGTTTAAGCTGCTTTAATGAAAGCAAACTATATAAGGACCTATGAAACTCCAGAAGTAGAATAAAAGAAAATACAGTATAACTTCACATACTGCAAGGGACAGATTAGCAAAAGGCATTATTAGATGGTAATAAGTATGCTAGAAATGGTATTATAAGTAAATCTTTGATATTTAGGAACATTAAAAAAACTCTATTTTGATTTCACATCAGAGTATCATAAAATAAAAATAGTCATTGCCTCGCCAAACAAAACAATAACCACAAATTTGCTACTCTAGTGTTGCACTATGTGACAAAAAATAGGCAAAAGGGAGTAAAGGCAAGGAACCATACTTAAAATACAGAAAACCCCCCATAAATGCTATAATTAGATGCACTTGCTAGTGCAATTTTCTTACCTAAGCTGTGTTAAAACTATCTTCTTCAATCTCCTTAATTCCTTGCAATCTCTATATTTATAAATTTGCCAAAATAATTCAAAGGTCTTATTTTGAAAAAGAAATAATTCACCGAATCATAATCTAGGGAAATTTCATATTCATGCAAAGACTGAGACTTTGAATTCATCAATAGCAAAAAAAACTTTAATAGACTCACCTCATTACAAATATCATGGATGTTGGGTGGAATAGAGGAACAACTGCCTTTCCTCTATTGAGAAAGTTAAACACCGAAGACAGACATGAAATTGATTAATTTCCCAAGTTGGGGGACTTTATTAATCATAGAAACCACAAAGAAACAATAGCACAAGATGAATTTTGGATTTTAATTTTAGAGCTGCAAGAAGTGAAAGAGCTCGAATGCTCTGTGACAAAGAAGGATCGAGAAGAGAGATTAGATGGAGACAGGTCTGGGATTATCCACACAGAGCTGCTGCCAGCGTTCATATGAGAAAAGTGACACGTGGCGTCTGACCAGGACACAAAAGGCACGTATAGCGGTCATGTGAAATGAATTTTAGTTAGAGGAAAGAATTTAATACCTCTAAGATAAACAACTCAAATTCTTTTTGATTGAACCTAGTAAAAGATTCTGCATCGATTCGTTTTTTTTTCTCTTCTTTTGATAAAATAAATGAGGAGGGTGTACTAGAAACATCTCTATCTTTTCAAGGTACGAGTAAGATTTGTGTATATACTACCCTCCCCAGACTCCACTCGTAAAATTATATGGGGTTTATTGTTACATAAATGCTTGACAAATCCATAAATATATTGCAACTATTTCTAACCTCTTAACTTGTTATGTCAAAATACAAAACTTAGAAAACTCGTTCCATGAGAATTGTCTGATATTTGTTCTATAATTTTTTCCTTTCCCTACTATAATTTGTCTGATATTTGTTCTATAATTTTTTCCTTTCCCTACTATAATTTTTTCCTTTCCCTACTTTTTCCTTCTCAATTCAAATCTATTACTCCCTCCGTTCCAATTTATGTGAACCTGTTTGACTGGGCACGGAGTTTAAGAAAAAAATGAAGACTTTGGGAATTTGTGGTCCTAAACAAGTCCAAATGGGGCCCAGAGTATTTGTGTGGTTATAAAGACTTTTAATTAAGGGTATAGTTGTAAGTTTAAGCTAAATTATTACCAAATTTAGAAAGGGTTCATTCTTTTTGGAACAGACCAAAAAGTAAATAGGTTCACATAAATTGGAACAGAGGGAATATTAAAAACCAAATTATCATCTACAAATATCTTACTAATTATGACATGTCTAAATGCATAGAATGTAATTGAGGATGCATATGAGGCATGTATTTGTTGTCAAATACTCATAACAGATACAACTAATAGTGAATTAAAATGTGCTCTCATACATCCTGAGAGCACACTATAAGATATAGTAACAACTTACATGAATAGATTTTTTTGTTTAGCATAACATCAGAAAAGCACCGTTCCATACAAAAATCAGGTTTTGAAGGAACCAAATCTGAACGCACATACTAATATTTGCATTACATTGTAGATTTCCCCTTCAATTCATACTTTTTTCTCCCAGTAAGTCTGCAAAGTACAAATTTTAAAATCTCGATGTTAAACCCATTAACATTTTTCATAAATCCATTAAGTACAACCCGTAAATAAAATTGAGAAAATCGACACAACTTAACCAAGTCAACCAATTGTGCATAAAAGAAACTGAATTTAAATTGATATGAAATCAGTGAAACTTTAGGTTTAAGAAATAAAAACAACGACAAATTCAATTGCAAAAGGCAAAAGCAAAGAGGAACGAAGAGAGAGATACCAGCAACTTGATAAGCGATAGATTTATCTATAGGCGAAGAAAGCAGAAACTGATCGACCATGTGAGGAAAATAGAAACAAAAATGGAAAAATGAAATTGTAGGCTTTAGGGAAAGTGGAGAGGCATGATTCTAACAAGAGGACACGTAAGTAGTTAATGGGTAAATATCAAACTGCAGCTTCTAATGAAAGGACACGCATTTAGCTAATGAGAAATGTCTGTAATACCCTAATTTAGCATTTATTTATTTTCAAGCACCCATGTCGAAAGTCTTTCTCTTCAAAAGAAGAGAAAATGTCTGCAGAAGACTGGAATATCATCTTAATAAAATAATGTATACAAAGACAGTCAGATGGAGCAAATGTAAAGGTCTTAAGATAATTCAAAGAGGAAAACATAAGGTTCAGAAAGTAAAGCTTCAGATAACAAAAAGAAGAGAAGTTCCTTCTTCTGTATACTTACCGTCTAAATATTAGGGCTTTGTTGTATCATTGCCCTTCGATTTGTCATCATTATGTGCAGCACTCTATTGTTTATTACCACATGAAAAGGGAATTCTCTTACAAGGAAAATCGATCTTTCGCACAAATTTGGAGTTGGCTTGCCACGCAGGGACTTTAGGGCTTTTGATAGACTTTTCGACTGCTAAACGGTTGAGGATTACTCAAATACATAATTAGTAGGATTTTCTAAATGGTGCTACTTTTCAGCAGGAAAAGATATATGTTTTTAAAAATTTTAAATGCAAAAAAAGGAGGAGTTGGAAAAATTGTCATTCTAAAGAAAGAGATGTGCCACGTAACGGTAGATATGTAGATTACCATATTAAAAAAAGAGACCTAACTAATATTATCAGTTAAAGTTAAACTATCTCGCGCCTTTTCTTTTCCAAATCAAAACGATTTCGACTTTTAAACTAAGGAAACGTTTTCCATCTAAAATTAGGATTATTATGTTTATAAAAAGAGTTCCAAGACCACTTGCTCAAATAATCATACTTAAAAAAAATTTGTTATTTGATCAAGAGGGAAGTTCTAATAATCTCCTTAGTTATTCATGATGAAGTGCCAAAAACGTCGTGGAAAACCTCGTAAGGGGCTGAAAGATAAAGATGGAACTATTATGGAACGTCTAGGGTTTTTTCCTAAAGATATTCCTAGAAAATCTAGGACAAAAACAACCGTAAAAAATATTGTGAAGAAGGATAAAAAGTCTAATCCATCAGCTACTCGGATTTGCTACAAGAAGGATACTATTACAAAGAGAAAAGAGAAATCAAATGGTACGCAAAAGCCAAACATTTATTACCGTAAACTAATTTCAGAATACGTGATTCCAGGACCTATTTCTGATCTTGATGCATTGATGTGGGATGAAGATATGTTAGTCAACTTTTGGGATACAATTTCAGACTTGGATATATAGACAGAGACGGATGTATCATATACATATTAGTTTGTAAGTGCATACATTGTATAATTAGAGGCGAATTAATTACCATGTACACATAAATGTGGAGTTTAATTTATTGAGTTTTTATGCCGACTGTTTTATTTTAAATACTAAATTCGTCTCTGATTGGACGTAATTTTTAAATTTATTGAAAGTGAAACTACTTAGGAGACATTTCATCAGACTAGAAAAAAGTTCCATCCATACACGCCAACATCTTGTAATGGAGCTAGACATCTTTAATGTGTTAGGTTGATTATGCATAATTCATCTTGAACTTGTATCGAATTTACAGTTACACATTTAAACTTTGTAGGTGACCAAATGCATTCTTGTAATTTCCCAAAGTACTTTAAAAAGATACAAATGACAAAGAGTGATCCTGGAAACCAACATGCTTAAGGTTACGATAAACAAAGGTTCTAAATATTTCACATTATCACAGTTCAACATCCCGGTAATCGGAGCCAGCCAGGCCATTTTTTGTGGGATTTCCTTCTCTTAATCCTACTCATGCTAGTACTTTGTTCTTTCTTTTCTGTCAAAAATACTGCATTAATGGACAAGTTTTTTTCCTGCAGATCAACAATTTCAATCAAGAGTTAAGTTATTTACACCATCATATAAATTGACCTACAATAACAATTTCAATCAAGAGTTAAGTTGTAAAAATCTTCATATCCTGCATATGTCATAACTTGAAAAGAGAGTGAAAACTTGTTATAACCAGTTAATTTGCAATAATAGTGTTAAATATTTTTGCACTATTAATGTATACTATTAACTTAAATCCTACTGATAATATGATAGTTTAGAAAATTAACTTGTTATACACAACCCTTCTATGGTTATCTCCTAGTAGTCCTATTAATTAAATAGATAAATTCTACCAGTAGTATGTATATTCTATAAGAGACAAATCAAACATACATATTATTAACATGTTAACTTTTTCAATTGTGCAACTCACCAATTACTAAATAATCATTAAGAAGTGATGGACTAAAAAATCGTTAACTGACACATGCATAACTAGCTTATTAGCCCGTTTGACTGAGCTGTAAAAATCAACTTAGTTTGAAAAGTTTTTTTTTTTTTAAAATGCTTTTCTCAAAAGTACTTTTGGTGAGAAACAGTTTGTGTTTAATTAATTAGTTTGAAAAGCACATCTGAGAACCAATTAGTGTTTAACCAAACTTTAAAAAACTGCTTCTAAGTTTATTTTTCTCAAAAGTACTTATCAAAAAAGTGCTTTTGGAGAGAAGCTACTTTTTTCTGCTTCTCCAAATCTGCTTCTACTTGTCCTCAAAAGCACTTTTTTTTCTTTCAAAAACTTGACCAAATACCTCAATATTTTCTTTTGGCAAAAAAAAAATACTTTTGGCCAAAAAGAAGCTTGGCCAAACATGCTATATATATATATAACGCGTATTAAATTTCATGAAACGTGCGATAGCTAGCTAGATGTAGCATATTATTTTTTTTGTACCTCAACTGCAACTGCAAGAGGGTCTTTGATCTTCTCATGGAGATTTTCTTTTTCGTCCTCGTCCTGACCTGTAAGTACTGTAGAGGTAACTGAAGTATGCCCTGACTTCTCAGAGGAAGAAAGTACACCTGTTGATGAGCTCGACCTTGACAGTTTCCCTTCATCCATATCTAGGCTTATCTGGCTTAACTGCAATAGAAAACCAGATATTTTTTACATTTTGATTGCATAGAACTTAAACTAAAATTTTTAAAAACTTCTATATACGTGCAAATATACTTTGACAATACAACAACAACGACAAGTAAAGTCCTACTAAGTGGGATCCGAGAAGAGTAGTATGTACGCAGACCTTACCCTTATACGATAAGGTAGAAAGGTTATTTCCGATAGACCCTAGTCAAAAATACTTTGATAATATCGCCATATAAAAGATAACTACATGTAATTGCCCAAAAAACAAATGAAACCAATAACATGAACAATAAGGCAAGTAACATACTAGACAATATGTTAAATTAATTGATAGTGTAAAAATTCATTACGGCCAGTATATGTTACTAAATCTTTGTTAAACCTGCAAAACTCGAGTCTCAAGGACGGAAAGCCGTTCCATGAGTGTGCCTTTGTGATGAACTTCTTCCAGAGCAAAGGATAGAGTCAGGGTCTTGCAATGATCCTCTAATTGTACTTCCTCTTTCTTATTGGGAGAATGTCTTCCTGAAAGGCCATGTTTCTCTTCCAGAAGCTGCAGCTGCATCTCCACGATTTCACAGTTAGTTAGCAAAAGTTACTTTACCATTAATGACAAGTTTTTATGGCTAAACAAATGTTAGTAACATTTAATATCACAATTTTAAAAAAAATTATTTCTTTCTTAAATTCCGTACTAGCTGAAAACTATCTTAATTTGCTACCTCGTGGAGGAGGAGGGGGAAAGACTTACCAGACGATCAAGTCGATCTAATCGTGGAAGAGCAGGCAAGGAAGAAACCAAGTCTTGATTTTCTTGTTGGATCATAATGCGTACCAAACAAGGGCCTTATTTTTCTCTACTACTATAATAATATATGCGTAGTAGTACAAATTTATGAATGTATGGTGTTTTTATGTGCCAATATTGTTTAGTATTTATCAAGTCTCTCTTTCCTGCGTATAAAAGAAGAGAGAGAGAGTGCAGAAAAGGACACAGAGCTTCTGGAATCTGAACAGTAATAGCTAGCTAGCTTTCAAAGAAGTTGCTGATACTTAAGAGCAGAAGCCAATTATTAACAATAGGGACGTGGGGGTATTAAATGACAACCAACAAGCCATACCCTTTTGTCATTGCTCTCCAACTTGCACATTTTTTTAATTTTTAATTCTTATCTTATCATGAGCTATATCTCATTCTATCTCAACGACTTGCCTTGTTTTCTTTCCCTTTTCGCTTGCTTCCTGCCCTTTCTGCGTGAACAATTATATATTGACCAGTCACAGTTTGTCCGATTGTGTAACTATAGTCACATTATGAAAAACTGCCCCCATTTTGTCCAATAATTTAGGTAAGACTAAGTACTACGTGTAATTAAGTGCGGTTGCATCTTACAATAATTTGGAATAATAACTTGAGCTATTAGTCATAATTGTATAAGTAATTTGATCATGTACATATGATTTAGTTGAACAGAACTTAAACTCATACAGAAAAACATGGAAAGAAGAGCACACTTATTTGTGATAACCAAATGATGAAAGCTGCAGATTAATCTTCATATATTATGCTGATACTTTATACAGTCAATACGGTTCAAATCATTGTCACAAGTCGACCATTTCCAAGTGGCGCATGCATGGGTAGCACACGGCAGTGTGTGTTATTCAGTAAGTCAAACCAACTAGTAATATCGTGTAAAAATTGTGTGGGGTAACCACTTTTTAAAGTGTATTTACTTTTTATCCAGTATTTTTAATGCTTAGCAATAATAACCACTAGTCTATTAAAATTAATATGAAAAGACTGTGTTACCCTTTCTTCTATCTCTTTCAGCGGAGAAAAACTGTTTTAAGGCGGAAGGATTTTTCGGTAGGACTGCCGTGAATTCGACATTTTTGAAACCTTTGAAAGATGCTGACATAATAATTTACATAATCATGAAAAGTAAGAATGTTCAGTACTTAAGTACTAATCAATTAAAAAGAAAATTAATTAGATAAACTTGTGGGACAATGGTAATCCAAAGTTGTGGTGCATCTATACAATAGGAGTTCATTAGCTGGATGAGATTATTTTATTGGTAGAAGCAGCAGCTACACTTGTAGTGGAGGGACCAACCCATATAAAAGTACTTAAAAGACTTCCCACTTAGTACGAACACGCGGAGAAGGACTTGAACATACACTTATGATCCTGAATTTATAGTTACAAGTTCAAAAGTTAAGGACATTTGGTCCTCAATTTCAAGTTTTAAGTTCAAAAATTAAGGACACTTGGTCCTAAATTTAGAGTTACAAGTTCAAAAGTTAAGGACACTTGGTCCTTAACTTAGGGTAACAAGCTCAAAAGTTAAGGACGTAACTCTAAGTTCATGACTTCAGGACCTATTGTCCTTAACTTTTGAACTTGTAATTGTAAGTTCAAGACCTATTGTCCTTAACTTTTGAGCTTGTTAGTCTAAGTTCAGGACCAAGTGTCCTTAATTTTTGAACTTGTAATTCTAAGTTCAGGATCAAGTGTCCTTAACTTTTGAACTTGGAACTCGAAGTTCAGGACCAAGTGTCCTTAACTTTGGGCTTCTTAGCCTAAGTTCAAGACTTATTGTCCTTAACTTTTGAGTTTGTTAGTCTAAGTTCAGGACTTCAGGACCTATTGTCCTTATGTTTTAAACTTGTAACTGTAACTTCAAGATCTACTGTCCTTAATTTTTGGGCTTCTTAGCGTAAGTTCAAGATCTATTATCCTTAACTTTTGAGCTTGTTAGTCTAAGTTCAGCACTTCAAGGCCTATTTTTCTTAACTTTTAAACTTGTAACTGTAAGTTCAGGACCCATTGTTCTTAACTTTTGAGCTTGTTAGTCTAAGTTCAGGACCAAGTATCCTTAACTTTTGAACTTGTAATTTTAAGTTCAGGAGTATCCTTAACTTTTGAACTTGGAACTCGAAGTTCAGGACTAAGTATCCTTATCTTTTGAACCTGTAATTGTAAGTTAAGGACCAAGTGTCCAAAATAAATCAAAATAAGTCTAGTTTCATATCCGTCAGTGCTCATCCAGTTAGTCAGTTGAAACATACGAAAATGTGATTTAAATTATCAATATCGTCTTACTTGAAGTTTATGATATGTAGATACTAAAGCAAATTTAATATATAATATGAAATTTTTATGTGGCAAATCTAACATATGTTTACTGTCGAATTAAGGTAAGCATTTACCTCATATTTTTTCTCCAATTTCTATTTTGGGAAGCTTGTCATGCATTATGGAATTTTAGTGAATGTATAAGAAATAATTCCTTAGATAGTTAAAAGAACCGAAGTGCATCAATGAAATTAATTCATTGCAGACGCATACACGACACGAGCCAAACCTATTGAAGATGAAGAAGAGTTTGCCATTTGTTCTTCTCCCTAACATATGAAAGTAGAAGGATATTTTTGTCCGAGCAGTTAAAGTTTATTAAAGTGGTGGCTAAAGACTAAAGACATTTTAAACAGTAGCTTAAAAATAAATATATGTGTTATTAATGACTAACCATGTACTTCCCCGTAATATCGTTTCCCCTCAAATCGATCTTACACAAAACTAAGGTTGTGAAATTTGGCCAAAGCATAAATGGCCCATCTAGTTTTGGGGTGGTTATTGAACCGCCCCTTTTTTGAACTCAACCCATTTAAAGTTGGGTTGATTTGTAGCCCTAATTGACCCATAAGTAATTTTTCCAAAATATCTTAGAAAGAATAAAAATCTAACTTAGTAATTATATAATTCATAAGAAAATAACATATCTTAACTAAAGATTGATAAAAATTGGACGGGTTGGGATATGACTCAAATTTTAGCCAACCTTGACCCATCCCATCTTAGCCCAAGTAACTTTTGGGCAGGGCCAACTATCACGTTTTGACCCGACCAAAATTGACCCAACCCGCCCGTAATGACCCAAAAGGGTAATCACTTATTTTAGAAATAAATTCTATATTATGAGGCCTTAAAACCTCCTTTTTGTCCTACCTCAATTTGCGTGTATCCGAAAAGCCGTTATGTGAAAATTTATGAAAAATAATGAATTTTGCTTTTAAATTAAATTTGAGTTGACTTCAATCAATATTTAGGGTAAACGGATACAGACCCATGATTTAACGGTCTCGAAGGGTCCGTAGAAAAATATGGGACTTGGGTGTATGCTCAGAATTGAATTCCAAGGTCCCAAGCCCGAGAAATGAATTTTTGAAGAAAATTGTTTAACTAAAATTTTAGAGTTTTTGGAAAATTTGAATGTAATTGAATTTGATGGTACCAGGTCCATATTTTTGTTTCGGAGCCCGACATAGGTCTTATATGTGATTTAAGTTGAGCTTGTAAAATTTGGTAAGAAACGGACTTGAAATGACATAAATCGGACCTTTAATTGTTAAAATTTGAACTTAAGAATTCATGAGATTTTTCTTTGATTTTGGTGCTAAATTCATAGTTATTGATGTTATTTTGATGATTTGATCGCACAAGCAAGTCCGTATGATATTTTTAGACTTGCGTTCCTGTTTGGTTTGGAGCCCCGAGGGCTCGGGTGAGTTTTGTATAGGCCACGGAGTGAAAATTGGACTTAGGAAACTGCTGTCTGTTGCAGGTCTGCAAGCTTCGCAATTGTGAAGACTAGCTCACATTTGCAAACAAACATTCGCATTTGTGAAGACTGGGCTGGCAAGCATTAGTGGCAAATGCGACCTTTACTCGCAATTGCGGCGTCGCAAATGCGACAGGTCCCTCGCAATTGCGAAGGTAACCGGAATTGCCTATGGTTGCAAATGCGGCAAAATCTTCACATTCGCGAAAACAACAGTTTCTGAAGGGTTCGCAATTGCGAATCGTGGTTGCAATTGCGATATTAGAGACCAGTTAATTGAAACTTAGATGCATTTTCAGCCAATTTTCAAACCTTCTCAAAATCTAAATAACTTTGGGTGATTTTTCAAAGACAAATACTCTTCCAAATTATTTGTAAGTAATTTCTAACTCATATCTTTCAATATAATCCATCTTTTTACATAATTTCAACTCAAAATCAAGGGTTTTCATGGGGAAAATTTTGTGTTTTGGGTAAAAATTAGGATTTTCAAATTTTGGAGATTTGGACCTCGAATTGAGGCCCGATTTTAAAAAAATTATATATTTGAGTCCGTGGGTGAATGGGTAATCAGCTTTTGGTTCGAACCTCGGGGTTTGACCATGTGGCCACGGGGTCGATTTTTGACTTTTTGAGAAAAACTTTAAAAAACCTATTTTAATGCATTAGAATTGATTCATTTAGCATTTATTGATATAGTTAAATAATTTGTGGCTAGATATAAGCAAATTGGTGGTGGAATCAAGAGGTAAAGCAATAGTTGAGGCTTGAATTGTATTCGAGACATTGAGGTAAGTGTTTGGTCTAACCTTAGCTTGAGGGATTTGGAGTTGTGTCCTATTTGCTATATGTTAGTTGTTGAGTACGACGTATAGGCACGGTGATGAGTATCTATACGTTGGTGTCAAGTTTGCCCATGGGTTTTATACTATGATTAATGTGACCCCGTTTTGTATTGTTTATTCGTTATGTGATGATTTCTATTATTGAACAAGGCTTGTGGAAGTAATATTGGTATTTGAACATTGAAGAGCGTTGGCTCAAGGTGTAAAATGATTTGTGGAAGTATTATTGGCAATTGAACATTATAGAGCATTGGCTGAAGTTGTGAATTGAGTCGTGAAGTATATGTGAACAAAAAGAAGAGGATTATGATATTGTCTCCCTTGCCGGGATGTTATTGTTTTTACTGTTATCTCCCTTGTCGGGATGTTATTGCTTTTGATATTATTTCTCTTGCCGAGATATGATTCTTATACTATTGTTCCCTTGCCGGGATATTATTGTGATTTTATTGATTTCCTTGCCCTTATTGCTTTGTGATTGTTGTTTGGGTGAGGAAGAGTGCTAAAGCACGAAGGGTGATGCCGTGCATTATATTGGTGAGAGAGTGTTAAAGCACAAAGGGTGATGCCGTGCATGATATTTGTGATAAAGTGTTAATGCACTAAGTGTGATGTCGTGTCGTACAATGTACAATTCCGTGCCTTTATATGAGTGATAATGCACGAAGGATCATTCCGTGCCATGATTATGTAAGGTAAAAGCATGAAGGGTGATGCCGTGCCAATTATATTGATTTGTATGGTGAGGACAAGAGTAAAAGCACGAAGGGTGATGTTGTGCACTTGTCTTTAAGTTCTTTTTCTACTGATAATTGAGTTATGGTGTTCCTTACATTTAATTGTTGGTTTTTATTGCTACTTGTTGTTCCCCGCAGTATGATTACCCCTTCCTATAATTAATTGTAAATTTTTGCCTTTGTTTTTCGCTATATATGATTAACTGCATAGGTTTATTTGGTATTCTAGTCCTAGCTTCGTCGCTACTTTGTTGGGGTTAGGCTAGGCACTTACTAGCAAATAGGGTCGGTTGTACTGATACTACACTCTGTACTCTTTTATGCAGATCCTGGTATTGGAGCATACAGACCATATCTTTTTGTTGCTATCTTCAGTCAATTTGGAGACCCGAGGTAGTCCTGCAGGCGACCGCAGGCCCTGGTGTCTCCTTCTATCCTTTGATTCTATTTCGTAAATGTATTTCAGAGACAACATTGTATTTATCTTCCGGACCCTTATTTGTAGATTCTTAGACAGTCTGTGAATTTGTGGTACCAGTTCTGGGTAGTTTATGTTGTGGATTGGTATTGACATCATTATTAAAAATATTACATTTCAGTCTTTCACTTATTAATTTTTGTTTGTTTATATGATGCTCGTTCTTAATTGTTAGAGGATTAAAACGAGAAAAAAGGTAAATAATACAAATGGTTGGCTTGCCTAACTTTCACTTGTAGGTGCCCTCACGACTCCCGAGGGTGGGAAATCTGGATCGTGACAAGTTGGTATCAGAGCTCTAGGTTACTTAGGTCTCAGAATTCACGGACAAGCTTAGTAGAGTCTGTGGGATCGGTACAGAGACGTCTATATTTATCCCCCAGAGGCTACATAGTTAGGAAAAACTTCACATCTATTCTTTCCTGTTGTACGACTTGATTTCTCACTGCTAATTGAACTTCTACTATGTTCTCTCGCAGATGGCAAGAACATGTACCACTTCATCAGCTGACCAGTATCCTAAGCCCCCAGTAGCAGCTCCTGCGAGAGGTAAAGGCCGAGGCCATGCTAGGGCTCGAGGTAGAGCAGAGCTCAGCCTAGAGCTCGAGCAACATCACCAGCGGCGGAGCCTCAGGTTGAGTTTGACGAGGAGATTCCAGCCAAGTAAGTTCCAGTCGGGCCAGCTCAGGTCCCAGAGGGGTTCATCGCCACCCCGATACTTCAGGATGATTTGATTCGTCTAGTGGACCTTATGGAGAGTGTCGCCCAGACATGATTTCTTCTTGTGGCACCAGCATCTCTCATGCTGGAGGAGGAGCCCAAACTCATGCTACTCGCACTCCGGAGCAGATGGCTCTCCAGTTTTAGACTCCAGAAGCTCAGCTAGTTTGGGTAGTTCAGCCTGGTATTGTGGCACAGACCGGAGAGGGGCCAGCTATGTCTATTGATACTTTATGGAGATTGGACAGGTTCACTATGCTCTTTACTACCACTTACAGCGGTGCATCTTTTGAGGATCCCCAGGATTATTTACACAGATGTCATGAGGTTCTCAGGAACATGGGGATAGTGAAGACCAATGGGGTCGACTTTGCTACTTTTCGTTTGTCTGGATACGCCAAGGCTTAGTGGAGAGATTATTGTTTGGCTAGACCAGCTGGGTCGCCAGCTTTGACTTGGGATCAGTTTTCTCAGCTATTTCTAGAGAAATTTCTTCCTATCACTCAAAGGGAGAGCTATCATAGGCAGTTTGAGCGTCTCTAGCAGGTTTCCATGACTATTACTCAGTATGATACCGGGTTTATTGATTTGGCCAGTCATGCTCTTCTTATACTTCTCACTGATAGAGAGAGAGAGTGAGGAGGTTCATTGAGGGACTCGTTCAACCTATTCAACTTCATATGGCTAAGGAGACGGGTAGCGAGATTTCCTTTCAGGATGCAGCCAAGAGAGTTGAGATGGTTCTATCGCAGGGGGGCGGTCAGGGGTCTGAAAAGAGGCCTCGTAATTCAGGTAGATTCAGTGGTTCACCTCTAGAGGCAGGGATTCTTTTGGTAGAGGCCATCCTCCCAGCCCCTTTTAGTCAACACTTCAGGTTACTCACAGCACTTCAGGTGGCCGTTGTCCTTATGTGCAATATTCTGACCAGCATTCCTATAGTGCACCACCAGCTCCTATCACTGCATCATTGCTCCAGAGTTTTTGGGGTGGTCATTCAAGTCGTCAGGATCAATAGTCTCAGTAGCCGAGAGCTTGTTATACTTGTGGCGATATGTGACATATTTCTAGATTTTGCCCTTGAGCATTGAGTAGCTCTCAGCATCAGGATTTCCGTGCCATGGTTCAGGAACCGACTGTTCCACAGCCCGCTCAGCCAGCTAGAGGTGGAGGTAGAGGTGGTAGAGGTGCTAGAGGTGGAGGTAGAGGTGGTAGAGGTGCTAGAGGTGGAGGTAGAGGTATTAGAGGCACTACTAGAGGTGGTGGCAAGCCAGAAGCAGGCCATCCTAGAGATGTAGTTCAGACTGGTGGGGCCCAGCCCCGATGTTATGCTCTTCCTGCCAGGCCTGAAGCTGAGGCTTCCGATGCAGTTATCACATGTACTATTCTGGTTTGTAGTGATCTAGGATCTACATAATCCTATGTGTCATCTTATTTTGCACCTATCTGGTCATGCCTAGTGATTTCTTAAGTGCTCTTGTATATATATCTACACCGATAGGTGATTCTGTTGTGGTAGATAGTGTCTAGTCATGTATAGTTGTCATTGGGGGTTTGAGACTTGTGTAGATTTGTTACTTTAAGATATGGTTGATTTTGATGTCATATTAGGCATGTACTGGTTGTCACCTTAATATGCTAGCTTGGACTGTCATGCCAAGACTATGACCTTAGCCTTCTCGGGGTTGGCTCGTTTGGAGTGGAGAGGTACTCTTGGTCATTCTACCCTTAGTGTTATCTCATATATGAAGGCTCATCATATGGTCGAGAAGGGGTGTTTGGACTATTTGGAATATGTTCGTGATTCTAGTGTTGAGGTTCCTTCTATGGATTATGTGCATGTTGTTCGTGAGTTTCCTGACGTCTTCAAACCTACCGGGTATGCCACCTGAAATGGATATTGACTTCTGCATTGATTTGGCTCCGGGCACTCCGCCCATTTCTATTCCGCCGTATCATATTGTAACACCCTGTAAATATGAATCGATTGTGGATGCATTAAATGAGTATTAACGTGATGGTGATCAATTGGTTATGATAATGTGTACTAGGCATATCATAAGTGATTTGGGGTGCAAGGATAGACCTAAGTCTAAGCCAAGTTTGAAAATTACATGATAGACTAAAATTCCAAATGAATATGCACAAGACCACACTTTGGACGAGCATATATACATATATATAAAAGGGTTTAGGTGATTCAAAGCCTATAAAATGAAATTTCTTTGAGTCTAGTTTCTAACGCTTCAAACCATTCGTTATTTGGACTTTCCTACAAGAAGTTATGATCAAATTACCAATGGTTGGCGAAGGACTGCGTGGATGCGAAGCATCCGAGGCCGCGTCCTAAAAGAGGGGATGGCAGTGAGGTGCTGCCATATCATCCGCATAGAATTCGAGCTCCTGAGTGGAGGAATGCTCTGATGCAAGCGTCCGCGTCCAAATCTGGGCTTATAAACATAATTTCGTGATTTATTTTCCCCATTCTATTTGGATGACCCTTGGGGTTCTTCTTCACCCACTCAAGAGCACCAACTCCTACCCTTTTCAAGGTAAGCAATCCCCATTATCTTGGTGTGAAATTTCATAATTTATACACTAGTATTGATGAAATGTACACATAAAGTACTTAGATCTTCAAGAGATTTCTTCAAGAACTCAAAGGAGGGTTTTGTAAGATTTCTTCCAAAAAGGTAATCCTACACCCTTAGACTTACATGTATGGATTTATTAAGGGAATATGAGTATGAATTAGAAATATAACTCTTGGTATGGTGAGTGGAAGTCATAAATTCCCAATTTAATTACAAAACTATTGTAGAGATAGAATAGATGATTATTTAATGGAACTTTGTTGGTTGGGTGGATGGATGGTCACATATGTGATGTTGGAAGTTATAAATTGGTTAATCAGGATAGTGGGATAAATTATTGATGAATGATGGTAGTTGGGTGAACTAAATATATATGGTGATGGGGTGTAGAGATTTATGGCTACACGGTATTTGATAATATGCCTAAGTAGCTTAAGTTATAGAATTTGTTACTAATATTGGTTCCATTGGATGTTGCTATTGTAGTTTGAAGGTTCTTATTGTTGTGGATCATTGTAGTATCACTAAGGGGCGAAATTGAGGTATGTGAGGTTAACTCTTTACGTTTGGAATGTTTATGATTCTCTCTACGCCCCATTCATTATGACTATTACTAGTTTCCTCAGAAAGTAATTATGCCTTAGTTCCATGAATAGTAGTAGAACTTTTATTCTCTAGATGACATAGTTTTATAATCATTCGATATTCTATGAGTTTCAGTTATGAAAAATCAACTGATTATGAATACACATCTCATTCTAGTCCTATTCATTATTCCAATATCATGTAACTCGGTATGGTTCATTATTCAATATCATGTATTGCATTATGATTCTCAATTCCTGATTCTAAATTCCTGAATGTTGAACACCTGTATTTGTGCTTGAGGCTGTAGTTTATGCTTTATGCATAATTGAGCCTGATGTCGTAGTTCTGTATACATATACTTGGGCCTAATGTTGTAGCTTGCACACACACACACACACACACACACACACACACATATATATATATATATATATATATATTGGGCCTAAGGCCGTAGTTTATCAGATAAATAGGTTGTTCATCACTCAGAAGAGGGAGTATTCATAACCTTACTTCCTATGTTAAGTTTGGTTATCAGTTATTAGTTATCAGTTTCAGTTTCAGTATTTATTTTTGTTTTTTTCATTTGTTTTACATACTAGTGCAATTCAAATGTACTGATGTCCCTTTTTTGCTTGGGGCCTGCATCTCACGATGTAGGTAACGATTTACATGTTGACGCCTCTGCTTACTAGGACATATCGTATCAGCTATTAGTGAGCCCCAGTCTTTCGGGGCATTATCCCTCCTTTTTCCAGTCATTATAGTATTTCAATCAATAAGGTATACCGGGGACCATGTCTCGGTAAACAATTAGCATTTCAATATTCTTTAGAGGCTTTGTAGACTATAGTTGACTCAATCAGATATTAGTAGGCTTTTATGTGTTACCCTTGTCGGCTACTCGTTTATACTTGCAGACTTTTCAGTATTTTCCACATCTATGATATTTCAGTCAGACACTTTAGAAGATCATCATGTTGTATATTTACATCTAGTTTACAGTCATACCACATGTTGATCTAGCCATATAGTTGGTTTGCTCAGTCACATGTAGTCAGGTACCGAGTGTCGTGTTATGCCTAGGCCATGGTTTGGGGCGTGACAAAGTTTAGTATCAGAGCCTAGGTTCAAGAGTCCTAGGGAGCCTGTGAAGACGTGTCCAGTGGGTTCACTTTTATGTGTGTGTGCGCATCACACATGTAAACAATTGACCTCAAGACATCAAGGATTGTTCCATTTCTTTCCTACTCTAGATCGTGCAGTTAGAGCTATGCTTTTAGGAATCTTTCTAACTCGTGTGAATTGCGTATTTCAGAAAAATGCCTGCAAAAAGAAAGTACACCAGGAGAGCCTCAGCTACTAGATAGGGGGCTACGACTAATGCTGCTCAAGAGGAGGACACTCTGGTCTAGGGGGTTGCATCGGGCTCAGTGCCCAGTGCTTCAGACATGGATGTCAGGGGAGCTATCCAGTTGCTCACCCAGATTGTTGCTACTCAAGATAAAAGTTAGGGAACAAGTGATGTTCATGAGACGGGTAGTTCTACGTCTAAGAAATTCTTCAACATGAAACCTCCCGTCTTCACAGGGTCCAAAATGGATGAGGATTCGCAAAACTTCATTGATGAGGTTCAGAAGATATTTTAAGTGATGCATGCTACAAAAACTAAGGCAGTAGAGCTTGCTATGTACCAGTTGAAAGATGTTGCCAACACTTGGTATGAAACATACGAAGAGTCCAGATGGGAGGATGCGACTTCTGCGACTTGAAAGGAGTTTGCAGATGCATTCCTTGAGCATTTTCTACCCATTGAGGTCTTGGAAGCTAAGGACTTGGAGTTTTAGAGACTTAGATAGAATTATATGAGTGTGAATGAGTACTAACTCAAGTTCGTCTCTCTGGCCAAGTATGCTCCGAAAATGGTATGTGATATGAGGGACAGAGTTAGGCGGTTTGTGTTGGGACTTTCAGATGACTTGTTTGCTCATGCTAATATAGCTGCTCAGAATAATGACATGACCATCACTATTATGGTTGCCTTTGTTCAAGGGAATGAAGACAGGTTGAAGGAAGAAGAACGGCTACAGAGAGAGAAGGACAGGGAATTCAACAAGAGAGCTAAGTCTGCAGGAAATTTCAGCCACGGGGGATCTCAAACAGGAGGCAATCGCCAGTTCTTTAGGAAATCAAAATCAGGATATGCTCCATCTTCACCTAGTGCACTACTGCAGGGGTCTAAGTTTAACAAGAAAAACCAAAATTTCAGAGCGGCAGGCTCACAGTCACAGACTAGTGTGGGCTACAGAGGCCTTGAGTACCCTATTTACAACACGTGTGGTAAGAAGCTTTCAAGGGTGTGTTGTTTGGGAACAAATGGTTGCTTTGGGTGCGGTCAATAGGGATACTTCTTGAGGGATTGTCCATCAACAAAGCAGAACAATGTAGGCAATGTAGCTTAGTCCATTAATTCAGTAGCCCCTCATAACTCTCAGGCCCAACAAGGGAGTGGTGTAGCAAAGTCTAGTAATGCAGGCGGTGGTCGAAACCGATTGTATTCCCTGGCAGACCGTCAAGATACGGAGGCTCGGGGAGATGTTGTCACATGTATGCTAACAATATTCACTTTTGACGTCTACGCTCTTATAGATCTGGGATCCACCCTATCTTATGTAACTCCATATATTGCTAAGAAATTTAGGATAGAACCAGAAAAGTTGTGTGAACCTTTTGAAGTATCCACTCCAGTTGGGGAATCAGTTATAGCAAGATGTATCTATAGGGTATGTCCAGTCAAAGTGTATCATCGTCTTATTGTATCAGCCTTAGTAGAATTAGAGATGGTAGACTTCGATGTGATCATGGGCATGGATTTGTTAGAGTCTTGTTATGCTATAGTAGGTTGTAGAACAAAAATAGTAAGTTTTGAATTTCCCGGTGAACCAGTCTTAAAATAGAAGGGTGATGCAGTAACACCTAGGGGTAGGTTTATTTCCTATCTTAAAGCCAGAAAGATGATCTCCAAAGAATATATCTATAACCTGGTTCAAGTTAAAGATGTAGATGCTGATATTCCCACTCTCCCGTCGGTGCCAATTGTAAATGAGTTCCCGAAAGTGTTTCCCGAAGATCTCCCTGGAATCCCTCTCGATAGAGAGATTGACTTTGGAATTGATCTACTTCCAGGCAATAAGATGATGTCTATCCCTCCTTATATAATGGATCTAGTAGAGTTGAAAGAGTTAAAAGTCCAGTTTAAAAATCTTCCAGATAAGGTATTTATAAGGCCAAATGTCTCTCATTGGGGCGCACTGATCTTGTTTGTACGAAAGAAGGATGGGTCGTTCAGTATGTGCATTGACTATCGTCAGTTGAATAAAGTCACCATCAAGAACAAGTACCCTCTTCCCAGAATAGATGATTTATTTTATCAACTTCAGGATGCCTAGTGTTATTCCAAGATTGACCTCAAATAGGGATACCCTCAGTTGAAGGTTAAGACAATTGATATTCCAAAAAATCTTTCAGGACTCGATATGGGAATTTTGAATTTTTTGTAATGTCATTAGGTTTAACGAATGCACCAACAACTTTCATGGACCTTATGAATAGTGTCTTCAAGCCTTATCTTGATTTGTTCGTTATCGTGTTTATTGATGACATCTTGATTTATTCCCGTAGCGAGACTGACCATGCAGAAAATCTCAGAATTGTGTTACAAACACTGCAAGATCACAAGCTATATGCAAAATTTTCTAAGTGTGAATTCTAGTTGAATTTACTAGCGTTTTTGGGCCATGTAATCTCAGGGGAAGGCATAAAGATGGACTTAATTGGCCTAGACCCACCTTAGTATCCGATATAAGAAGTTCCTTGGGTTTAGCAGGCTATTATAGGCATTTCATAGAGGGATTTTCTTCTATCTTGTCCCCTTTGACTAGATTAACTCAGAAAAAAGTCAAGTTTCAATGGTCGGACCCTTGCGGGAAAAGTTTCGAGGAGTTAAAGAAGAGGTTGACTTCAACTCTAGTCTTGACACTACCGGAAGGATCCGAAGGGTTTGTTGTTTATTGTGATGCTTCAAGGGTTGGTCTTGGGTGTGTATGAATGTAGCATGGTAAAGTCATAGCCTATGCATCGAGACGACTCAAAGCTCACAGGAAGAATTATTCGACTCATGATCTTGAATTAGCAGCTGTGGTGTTTGTGCTTAGGATATGGTGCTATTATTTTTATGGGGTGTATGTTGATATTTTTACAGATCATAAGATCCTCCAGTACATCTTCAAGCAAAGAGAATTGAACCTACATCAGAGGAGGTGACTCGAATTACTTAAAGATTATGATGTTAATGTGACGACCCGACCCATCGTCTCGTGAGTTACTGCCCTGTCGTCCCATTTTCTGCTTTCTTATGTTTCATTATCGGTATTGGGTGTGTTAGAATTGATTTAGAATGATTTTGATAAGAAATGAGACAATTAGTCTCTTTAAGGAAAGGTTAGTTTGGGAAAAGTCAACCGAAAGTTGACTTGTAAGTTAGAAGGCTCGGAATTGATTTTTGATGATTCGGTTAGTTTTGGGGGATGATTTAAGGCATAGAAGAGCATTCGGAAGTAAATTTGGAGGTTTGGTGTAGAAGTTAGCCTATTTTGGCGAAGTTAGGATTTTTAGCGAAATCCGGTTGGTATGCAAGATTTTGATCCGAGGGTCAGAATGGAATTCCGAGAGCTTTTGTAGCTTCGTTATGTCATTTTAGACTTGTCTACAAAATTTGAGGTCATTCGGACTAGTTTTGACGTGTTTCGACATCGGTTGTGGAAGTTAGAAGTTTCAAAGTTCTTAGGCTTGAATCCGTTGAGAATTGGTGATTTTTGTGTTGTTGGATGTGTTTTTATGATTGGAACAAGTTCATATGATGTTTTAGGATGGGTTTGCACTTTTGGTTGAGGTCCCAGGGACCTCGGGGTGATTTCGGATGGTTAACGGGAACTTTTGAAGTTGGAAAATTTCATAATCGACGAAGTTGTAAATGAGTGGGCATAAGACCTCACTTTAAACGATCATATATCAAGTTATAAAAGGAGTTGGGTGATGAACAACCTATCAAATTAAAGATCTCTGAGTCTAGTTTCCAATGCTTCAAACCGTTAGTCATTTGGACATTACTACACAAAGTTATGAGCAAATAACCAAAGGCTAGAAAATGTGAACCTGTGCCAAATCTGCGACCGCAAAACCTGTCGTATTTAGCACTCTGCGGTCACATTTATGTCGCAGATTGGGCCAGTGTAGCCCCGTTTTGGGTGTCGATTTTGTGGTGCATTCTGCAGACCGCATGTTCATTCTACGGTGCATTCTGCTATAGCAGACCCGACTTCGGAGTATTAACTTTGCACTTTTTATAACCCGACCCCATTTCAATATATATGCTTTGGGGTTCATTTTGGGGTGATTTTCTCAGCATTTTAGAGAGAGGTGAGAGCATTTTAGAGAGACAATGGGGAACTCACCATTTAAATCATCCTATCTTGCATCAATCTTCAAAAATCAAAGAACCCAATCACAACTTCTTCATCAAAGAGGTAAGGTTCTATACCCTAGTCTTCAATCTCGTTTTTGGGTGATTGTTGAGTAAGAAATCATGTGAAAACTATAGATAACTCACTTGTGGTAATTATTAGACAATAATATGGGATTATCATCAAATATCCTAACTAGATTACTCATTTTGGGGTGAAATTCGAAGGTTTGAGTCTAGGGACTTGAAAATAAGAATTTATGATTTGGAGGCCGAATTGTTGTCGGATTTTGGTAAAATTTATATGGTTGGACTCGTGGTTGAATGGTTGTCGGATTTTGTGAGTTTTTTCGAATTCCAAAGCGTGGACCCGGGGGCCGAGTTTGAGCAATTTCGGGATTTTGATGATAAATTGGATATTTTTGAGTGGGCTTCGCTCCATTAGCATATTTTAATGATTATGTACTGATTGTGGCTAGATTTGGAGCATTCAGAGGTCGATTCGTGCGGGCGAGGCATCGCGGGCTAGAGACTTCGCCGGTTCGAGGTGAGTAATACTTGTAAATGATATCCTGAGGGTTTGAAACCCCGGATTTGCACATCATAGTGCTGTATTGAGGTGAATTGCACGCCGGATATGAGCGTGGGTAGAGCACCGTTGGGGATTGTGACTTGGTCCGTCTCGGTTGTTGATTTTACCGTATAATTGACTAAAACTACTTGTATCATCATACTATGGGCTGCTGCCATGTTTGGGCTTCGTCCCAACTATGTGAATCCTTCGGGGATTGATATTACTGTTTTAGCATATCTTGCATATCATTTGGTTTCAGTCCAAGGTTTTATACACTGTTTTGCAAACTCAGCCATACTTCTAAGTTTTGAAAACTCAAATGATATTTTAAACGATATTTTGGGCTGAGAACTACTGCTTTATAAATGCCCAAGGGGCTTATGATGATTTTCTGGACTGAGCATGGATCGGGCCGCGCCGCAACAGTATTATATTGATTATGGGTGGCTCAGGCTGCGCGCCGCAGCGGAGTTACATTGATATTGAGGCCGAGTGCCTGGATGATTATACTGATATTGATATGAGGCTGAGAGCCTAGATGTGATGCCACGAGATGGCTTGTTATTGTGCTTGGGCTGTAGGAGCCCCTCCGGAGTCTGTACACACCCCCAGTGAGCGCCGTCGACGATAAATAAATGGAGCGGGCTGCACGCCGCAGCGGGTACTAGAGTATACTGTCATATGCATTGCATTGCACTTATGCATTTGTTCTTATTTTTTAATGTTGTCATGACATTCAGCACTCATATCATTGGCATCCATGCTACTTCTTGCACTGTTTACCAGATACCCTTGTGTAATTTGTTAATGGAGTGTTGTGCCCGAGAGGCTGATGTTGTACTTTGTAAGTTGGGAGTGAGCCCGAGAGGCTGATGTTGTACCTTGTGAGTTGAGAGTGAGCACGTGGAGCTGATACTGTACCAAGAGGTTGATATTGAGCCCGAGGGGCAGATTTCTAATTATTAATTATTTTCGCAACTATCGAAAGGATCATTTTTCAAAAGAGTCTTTAAACTGAGCTAAAATGTTTCTTTAAGAATTTCATAGCTTCACTGATTTCTCAAAGGGTTTTTCATTGCTTCTATATAGCATGACGATATGTTTTACGTGATTTCTTACCGTTCAGTTGTTATTTACTTTTATTACTCACTGAGTTGGAGTACTCACTTAACTCCCTGCACCTCGTGTGCAGATGCAGGTAATTGTTCACCCGGTAGCGGGTTTTGAGCTGATTGGAGATTTTGCCATTGTAGCTGAGCAAGGTGACCGCCAGTGTTCGCGGCACCGTATCTTTTCCTTTGATTTTAAATTCTAATATGTATATTACTGGTCTTATAGTAGTGTTTAGATTCCTTAGATGCTCATGACTTGTGACACCCCGATTTGGGCTGAGTTTGGATTATATTTTCCGCGAAATAATGTTATTAAATTATTTTTGAAACTGTTTATTTATGTTTAACTATTGTTAAAAAGGCACTTTAAGTTGGTTGGCTGGCCTTGTCTTCACGAGAGGCGCCATCACGACTGGATCGGGGTTTGGGTCGTGACAAGTTGGTATCAGAGCCTAGGTTACTAGGTCTCGCAAGTCATGAGCAGGTTTAGTAGAGTCTCGCGGATCTGTACAGAGACGTCTGTATTTATCCTCGAGAGGCTGCAGAACCTTTAGGAAACTTCACTTTCTTGGAATTCTTATCGAGCGTACTTGATTCAGCTTGAGATACAACTCTTGTAATTCCTTTCACATGTCTGTATGCGCACGTGAGTGCTCAGTATTGTATGTGCCTTGATGGTTTGTGATTCCCCGATCAAGGGACGAGATGTAATCTCCGTGAGTTTGATATTGGTCCAGTCTGGAGGACTTGAGGCCGGATCTTTGCTTATGGCTTGAGCACCAAGGTGCTGATTTTGTGAGCTGGAGTTATGAACTTATATGTTTACTATTGTCCCTAATTGTGGGAATGGCGGCTGGATAGCTACGTAATGAGTATGTTGGTACTGTGTAATGTGTGTGACAGTGTAAGGTATACAAAAACATGAACTAAAGTAAAGCTAATGGGTAATTGGCTTATGAGGGGAAACCATTTTTCATACTAGTTAGATAAGTCTAGGAGCTGAGATCGCTTCTGTAAATGTATCATGACGAAATCTATGTCGAGGAGCACACCTTGAAGGTTGAAAACATTAAGGAAAGAATATGTTCTTACTCAGTTGAATAGCCCAATAATGGAGGATCGAAAGGTATTTTCTAT